>MU249800.1:0-36687 GCA_018977245.1 Lethenteron camtschaticum
GACCACAGGGAAAGAGAGTGAGAGGAAGACACCACAAACTCCAAATATACAGCAGCGGCCTTCGCCAGGGTTGGGATCGAACCCACGATCTCCTGCACGCCAGGCGAGGTTGTTAACATCTCCACGGAGAGAGACGCAAACTACAAATCTACAGCAGCAGCAGTTAGGGTTAGGATCGAACCCACGACCTCCTGTACACCAGGCGAGGTTGTTAACATCTCCACGGGGAGAGAGAGAGACGCAAACTACAAATATACAGCAGCAGCAGTCAGGGTTAGGATCGAACCCACGACCTCCTGTACACCAGGCGAGGTTGTTAACATCTCCACGGGGAGAGAGAGAGAGACGCAACTACAAATATACAGCAGCAGCAGTCAGGGTTAGGATCGAACCCACGACCTCCTGCACACCAGGCGAGGTAGTCAACATCACCGAGCAGGTTTGGTAAGGGGTGGGATGGGGAGCGGTGGCGCAGCGGTTATGTACGTTGAACTTCTTTCACACCCTACGTAGCCAATCGGAGTGTGCGGGAGAAGGACAACAAACGGAGCACACAAAGCAGTTTCAAAGCACTGAGTTGACGATCGCGATGATTGATGAAAGTGCATCGCCCAGTGGCTTCCCGGTGCCGCGAGGAAGAGCGGCGCAGGCAGCCGCCGCCAGGGGGCGTCTGGAGTCACGTGGTGCAGCGACGTCCTCGTGCGATGGCTGCCCACCACGATGTGCGCGGTCGCCGTGGCGGTGATTCACGTTCCTTGACAAGGTCGGCAAAGCTGTTGTGGTCCATTTGTGGCGAGCACTTTGGGTGTAATGGGTGCGACCTTAGGGGTCGTCCATAAATGACGTCACGCACCTGGGGGGGGGTTGGGGTCAGACATTTGTGACGATGTGTGACGAGGGGGGCGGGGGGTTTGAGAAATGTAACGTCACATCAAAATGCGCAACTTTAAATAAACATACACACCACGTTCTACTTAATTAAATAGACTTTTTAATAAATGTTTTCTCCTACAACATCAGAGTGCAGCGCCACATTAAATACGCGCTACAATGACAATAGTTTAAAGCGATTTGAAGCATGTTTTTTTTGGGGGGGGGGGCAGAGCTTTGTGACGTCATATTTGAGGGGGGTCTGACTTTGTGTGACGAGGGGGGGGGGGGTCAAAAATCGCGTGACGTCATTTATGGATGGCCCCTGACCGCGTCTTGGTTCAGCAAGCGGAAGCCAATGCGGCTCATGGAGCAGCGGACGGACACGACCGGATCTCGAGTTCGATTCCCGCTCACGGCCAACACCGACGACACCAGTGACGATTATCTGAACCGGTCACGGGCGTCCCCTAGGTCGACTCAGCCTCAAATGAGTACCTGGCACGCTGCGTAAAGGCGGCCGGGTGAGGTGCTGGCCACCCAACCCCCTCGTGTGCCGTGCCAGCCTTCGTAGGTGCTACTCGCTAACAGCACTTGCCCCAGCAGCCTGTCGCAGGCTACACGGGGGATCTTTGTCTTTTTGGGTGGTATGAGTGGGGGTAGGGGGTGCTAAGCCCCCGTTCGGCCGAGCTCGCGGTCCCGCTCGGCGGTGGGCACGTGGCAGGCGGTGGGCACGTGGCAGGCGGTGGGCACGTGGCAGGCGGTGGTCACGTGGCAGGCGGTGGGCACGTGGCAGGCGGTGGGCACGTGGCAGGCGGTGGTCACGTGGCAGGCGGTGGGCACGTGGCAGGCGGTGGTCACGTGGCAGGCGGTGGGCACGTGGCAGGCGGCGCTCCGGGCCCTGCCCATTGCTCACCGCTGGGGGGCGCCCTCTCAGGGGGGCGGGGCCAGGCAGGCCCCGCCCCTCCCCCGCCCTCCCTGCAGAGGAGACCGGAGCCGGCAGCGTCTGCTCAGTCTGGGACCCCCCCCCCTGAGACCCCCCCCCTGGAACCCCCCCCCCTGGGCCCCCCCCCCCAAAACAAACGTGGAGATGCGAATCTGACGGAGGGTCGAGAGCGATGCCCTCGGAGCAGATCGCGGGACACGCGACTCGCTCGCACCCCACTGAGCTCAGGGGTCAAAGCGGCCCGCGCCTGTCGATGTTAGTGGAGGTGGATTTTGCGCTGTATAATACGCTTTGTGGGTTAGTGTGTGTGGGGAAGTGTATCTGTGCACGCGGTTTAATGCGTGGCGAGGTGCGTGTGGTTAGTGCTGGCTGTGTAATGCGTGTGGTGCCCGTGGAGGATGTGGCATGGTGTATTGTGTGCGCGTGTGGTGCAGCGTGTGTAACGTGCTGGGTGTAATGTGTGTGGTGTTGTCTGTGTTATGGTTCGACCTGGCAAAGATTATTCAACATCGCCCCCTTGGCAGGCAGCGCACTGAGGAGAGGCTTGCGGAGCCCCAATGCGGTTTCAGGCCAGGGCGATCCTGCAAAGACGCCATATTCTCTGTCTGTCACAGCAGAAGTGTGGGGAGTTTCAACAGAACCGACATCTCTGCTTTATTGACCTGATCCAGGCCTATGATTCCATCGATAGACCAGGGCTCTGGGTTGTTCTTCGTGCGTTTGGAGTCCCTGACTATGCTCACGATCATTAAGGACCTTAATGATGACGGGCAGGCCCGGGTAAAGCTGCGTGACTGGGAGTAATTCCTGTTCACCTTGGGGTGCGACAGGAAGTCCTCTGGCTCCCAAAGATGACATTTAACATCTTCTTGACCACGTAGTTCGAGAAGCATCTGCCTAGAGGTACCGGAGGAATCTCCATCTGGTACAGATACAATGGGAGGCTGATCGATGCCCAGGTGCAGTTGTGGAACGCCGGCTCCCTATTTGTCAACTATGTTATGTACGCTGATAATCTGGTGATTGCTGCTCACTCAGAGGCGCTGCTGCTGAACCTGGAGCGTGCCTCTAAGAGGTGGGACCTTGCCATCAGCCCCACCAAAACTAAGCACCTGCCTGGGTATTTTGTGCCAACAAACACTCCCTTTGATGCTGTTAATCCTGCATAATGCACATGCATATGCAGTACTAATTACATTCCTGCATTTCCCATAAATATGCTAAATTCCTGTTGATATGCAAATTCCTTTGTCAATGCGCCCAGCTTATATATATGCTCCAAGCCCGTGTGCTGTTTCATTCAGACTCTGTCGCCTCGACGGACCTGGTTTTCACCTGAGGACGGCTGCTTGCGTTGTGGCCGAAACGTCGTGAGAATTGTTTTATTATGTTTTATTTTTATTATTTTATTACTTCCCTTCTACGTGACTTTACCGAAAGAACCAAGAAGATGAAACACTCCACCTCCTCAACTCCCAATTGGTGATGGGGCAGTTGTGGAGAGAGTGGAGAGTTTTCCATACCTGGGCAGTGTACTTATGACCAGCTCCGATTTGGCAGCCGAGGTCTCACTCCGAATCAGTCAAGTGGCATTATCTTTTCATCGACTGTGTAATTCTGTGTGGAAGCTACCTGGTCTGTCGCTCCACACGAAGCTTCGGGTCTTCTCGGCCACGGTAATGCCCTCCCTTTATGAAATTTGGACCCCCCCTAATGGAACATTTTCGGCTGGCATGCCTGCCATCCATCATGGGTTTAACCAAAGTGGATTGTGTGAGGAGCTCACAAATCCTTGAAAGATCTGCACGCATTCCCATCAGTGAGCTCCTCCGGCAGGCAAGGCTGTGTTGGCTGGGTCATGTAGCCCGCATGCCCAGCCACCGAAGGCCCAAGCAGCTTCTGTTTGGCCGCACAGAGGGGCTAAACGGGCACGACACGCGCTGGAGAAGAAGAGATGGACTACTGGGTACAGAAGGATGTGGACCTGATTGAACTTACTGATGACTGTTACCAGCAGTGTCAAGATCGGCCTCTGTGGAGGAGGCTCGTGAAGGACGCTACTGGGCAGTTGGAGGCAGTCGCCCTCCAGAAATAGCGGAGGGCAGAGGAGCAACGCTCACAACAACGAGCGGAGGGCTGGGTGGCTAAAACACAGACAGTTGGCACATTAGGGGGTACAACTGGTTACCAGTCAACTAACCCACAAAGCGTATTATACAGCGCAAAATCCACCTCCACTAACATCGACAGGCGCGGGCCGCTTTGACCCCTGAGCTCAGTGGGGTGCGAGCGAGTCGCGTGTCCCGCGATCTGCTCCGAGGGCATCGCTCTCGACCCTCCGTCAGATTCGCATCTCCACGTTTGTTTTGGGGGGGGGGCCCAGGGGGGGGGGTTCCAGGGGGGGGGTCTCAGGGGGGGGGGTCCCAGACTGAGCAGACGCTGCCGGCTCCGGTCTCCTCTGCAGGGAGGGCGGGGGAGGGGCGGGGCCTGCCTGGCCCCGCCCCCCTGAGAGGGCGCCCCCCAGCGGTGAGCAATGGGCAGGGCCCGGAGCGCCGCCTGCCACGTGCCCACCGCCTGCCACGTGACCACCGCCTGCCACGTGCCCACCGCCTGCCACGTGACCACCGCCTGCCACGTGCCCACCGCCTGCCACGTGCCCACCGCCTGCCACGTGACCACCGCCTGCCACGTGCCCACCGCCTGCCACGTGCCCACCGCCTGCCACGTGCCCACCGCCGAGCGGGACCGCGAGCTCGGCCGAACGGGGGCTTAGCACCCCTACCCCCACTCATACCACCCAAAAAGACAAAGATCCCCCGTGTAGCCTGCGACAGGCTGCTGGGGCAAGTGCTGTTAGCGAGTAGCACCTACGAAGGCTGGCACGGCACACGAGGGGGTTGGGTGGCCAGCACCTCACCCGGCCGCCTTTACGCAGCGTGCCAGGTACTCATTTGAGGCTGAGTCGACCTAGGGGACGCCCGTGACCGGTTCAGATAATCGTCACTGGTGTCGTCGGTGTTGGCCGTGAGCGGGAATCGAACTCGAGATCCGGTCGTGTCCGTCCGCTGCTCCATGAGCCGCATTGGCTTCCGCTTGCTGAACCAAGACGCGGTCAGGGGCCGTCCATAAATGACGTCACGCGATTTTTTACCCCCCCCCCCTCGTCACACAAAGTCAGACCCCCCTCAAATATGACGTCACAAAGCTCTGCCCCCCCCCCAAAAAAAACATGCTTCAAATCGCTTAACTATTGTCATTGTAGCGTGTATTTAATGTGGCGCTGCACTCTGATGTTGTAGGAGAAAACATTTATTAAAAGTCTATTTAATTAAGTAGAACGTGGTGTGTATGTTTATTTAAAGTTGCGCATTTTGATGTGACGTTACATTTCTCAAACCCCCCCGCCCCCCTCGTCACACATCGTCACAAATGTCTGACCCCAACCCCCCCCCAGGTGCGTGACGTCATTTATGGACGACCCCTAAGGTCGCACCCATTACACCCAAAGTGCTCGCCACAAATGGACCACAACAGCTTTGCCGACCTTGTCAAGGAACGTGAATCACCGCCACGGCGACCGCGCACATCGTGGTGGGCAGCCATCGCACGAGGACGTCGCTGCACCACGTGACTCCAGACGCCCCCTGGCGGCTGCTGCCTGCGCCGCTCTTCCTCGCGGCACCGGGAAGCCACTGGGGCGATGCACTTTCATCAATCATCGCGATCGTCAACTCAGTGCTTTGAAACTGCTTTGTGTGCTCCGTTTGTTGTCCTTCCCCGCACACTCCGATTGGCTACGTAGGGTGTGAAAGAAGTTCAACGTACATAACCGCTGCGCCACCGCTCCCCATCCCACCCCTTACCAAACCTGCTCGGTGATGTTGACTACCTCGCCTGGTGTGCAGGAGGTCGTGGGTTCGATCCTAACCCTGACTGCTGCTGCTGTATATTTGTAGTTTGCGTCTCTCTCTCTCCCCGTGGAGATGTTAACAACCTCGCCTGGTGTACAGGAGGTCGTGGGTTCGATCCTAACCCTGACTGCTGCTGCTGTAGATTTGTAGTTTGCGTCTCTCTCTCTCCGTGGAGATGTTAACAACCTCGCCTGACGTGCAGGAGGTCGTGGGTTCGATCCCAACCCTGGCGAAGGCCGCTGCTGTATATTTGGAGTTTGTGGTGTCTTCCTCTCACTCTCTTTCCCTGTGGTCGCGTGGATTTGTCTCCACATTCATCCTCAACACCGACCACGCGTTCAGAGTACCTGTGCTGCTGCTGCTACAAAGGGCCACGTGATGATGGGTGACGAGCCCACTTCTCGTTTGCGACAGCCACGTAGCCAGGTCGATGTCTAAAGAGCGAGAGACCTCGCTCTTTAGAGCGGGTCCTACACCCGGTAATGTAAAAAAAGAGTTCAATAGTTTGTGTTTGGGTCGCGAGAAACTTGCGGCGACACCGTGACGGCTGTGACGCCCTCGTTGGCTAGAGCCAGGAGATTATAATCATCATCATCATTGTCATCATCATCATTATTGTCATCATCATCATTGTCATCATCATCATTATTGTCATCATCATCGTCATCATCATCTCATCATTATCGTCGTCGTCGTTGTTGTGCTAGCCGCATAGGGGGGGGGGGGGAGAGGGAGGGATGGAAGAGACTGTGATGGAGCTGGTGATGGTTGGGAGAGGATTGCGAAGTGGAGTAGCAGTGGGGGTGGAGTGGGGGGCCCTGAGGGGAGCACCGAGATGGGGGGCTGCGGTGAGCCCCGGGGGGTCGGAGGGAGTGGGGGCGGCGTGGGGACGAGCGCCTGGCAAATCCGCACCCTCTCTCAACTCTCTCTACAAACTCTCAACTCTCTCTTAACTCTCTCTTAACTCTCTCTCTACAAACTCTCTCTCTCCTCTCTACAAACTCTCTCTACAAACTCTCTCTCCTCTCTCTCTACAAACTCTCTCTCTCAACTCTCTCTCAACTCTCTCTACAAACTCTCTCTCAACTCTCTCTCCTCTCTCTTAACTCTCTCTCAACTCTCTCTTAACTCTCTCTTAACTCTCTCTCAACTCTCTCTCCTCTCTCTAAACTCTCTCTCAACTCTCCCTCCTCTCTCTCTCNACTCTCTACAAACTCTCTCTCAACTCTCTCTACAAACTCTCTCTCAACTCTCTCTACAAACTCTCTCTCAACTCTCTCCATAAACTCTCTCTCAACTCTCCCTCCTCTCTTGCTCCGGCAGTACATATACTAAAATTGGAACGATACAGAGAAGATTAGCATGGCCCCTGCGCAAGGATGACACGCAAATTCTCCTCTGTCAACTCTGTGCTCTCTCTGCGTCATTAGACGCGTGTCTAATGACGATCACACGTGTGGGTGCGTGTGGGTACGTGTGGGTCCGTGTGGGTACGTGTGGGTGCGTGTGGGTACGTGTGGGTGCGTGCGTGCTGATGGAGGAGGCTCGTGGAGGACGCTGCTACTGGGCAGTTGGAGGCAGTCGCCCTTAAGCAGCAACGGAGGGCAGAGGAGCGACGCTCACAACAACGAGCGGAGTGCCTGGCGGATAAAGTGCAGCAAGGGCGCTGCATCTGCCGGTCATCTCAGCGAGTCACCGCCACTGCGCCTGCTGGGTCTGTCCCCGTGACCTCCCTGCCAGCGACTCTTGGAAACTTCACGTGGCCTCAAAGTGCACCTGGCCTGGCACAGGCGCCATGGTGGCGGTGACGTAACCAAGTGGTGGTTGTTGTTGTGCGTGAGTGTGTGTGAGTGTGAGTGTGGTGAGTGAGTGTGTATGCGTGAGTGTGTGTGTGAGTGAGTGTGCGTGAGTGAGTGAGTGTGCGTGAGTGTGTATCCGTGAGTGTGTGTGTGTGCGTGAGTGAGTGTGCGAGTGTGTGTGCGAGAGTGTGTATGCGTGTCTGTACGTGTATGCGTGAGTGTGTATGCGTGAGTGTGTATGCGTGAGTGTGTGTGTGTGGCGTGAGTGAGTGTGCGTGCGTGAGTGAGTGTGTATGCGCGAGTGTGTACGTGTATGCGTGAGTGTGTATGCGTGAGTGTGTGTGCGTGTGTGTGCGTGAGTGTGTGCGTGAGTGTGTGTGTGTGCGTGCGTGAGTGTGTGTGCGTGAGTGCGTGAGTGTGTGTGTTCGGAATTTACACCAGCGGCATAAGCAGGGACCGTCAGTGAGCATGCGCACTGCACAACGCTCGTTTGAGCCCGAAGACACTGTAACTTGTGGTGTGTGTTGGTGTGTGTGTTGGTGTGTGGGTGTGTGTGTTGGTGTGTGTGTTGGTGTNTGGTGGTGGTGTGTGTGTTGGTGTGTATTGGTGTGTGTGTTGGTGTGTGGTGTGTGTGTGTTGGTTTGTGGTGGTGTGTGTGTTGGTGTGTGGTGGTGTGTGTGTTGGTGTGTGTGTTGGTGTGTGGTGGTGTGTGTTGGTGTGTGGTGGTGTGTGGGTGTGTGTGTTGGTGTGTGGTGGTGTGTGTGTGTTGGTGTGTGTGTTGTGTGGTGGGTGTGTGTGTGGTGGTGTGTGTGTGTGTGTGAACGTGTGTATGGTGGCGTGTGTGTGTGTTGGTGTGTGGTGGTGTGTGTGTGAACATGTGTATGGTGATGTGTGTGTGTGTTGGTGTGTGGTGGTGTGTTGGTGTGTGGTGGTGTGTGTGTGTGTGGTGTGTGTGGTGTGTGTGTGTGTGTGGTGGTGTGTGTGTGTGTGGTGGTGTGTGTGTGGTGTGTGTGTGTGTATGGTGTTTCTGTGTGTGTGCGTGTGAATGTGTGTGTATGTGTTCGTGTCTCTCAGCCTGCTCTGTCACCTGTAGGGTCACCCCCATCTCCTATAGGATCCAGCTGTCTCCTGTAGGGTCACCCCATCTCCTGTAGGGTCACCCTCTCTCCTGTAGGGTCTCTCCCTGTCCCCTGTAGGATCACATGTGCTCGTCGTAGCTGGAGGAGCTGTCTTCCTCAAGAGGTGTCACTCTGAGCCACTCATCTCCCAGGTGGCTGCCTCTGCTGCAATGGTCCACCTCTGCACCTGTGTGTGTGTCTGTGTGTGTGTCTGTGTGTGTGTCTGTGTGTGTGTGTCTGTGTGTCTGTCTGTGTGTGTGTCTGTGTCTGTCTGTGTGTGTGTCTGTGTGTCTGTCTGTGTGTCTCTCTGTGTGTTTGTCTGTGTGTGTGTCTGTGTGTGTGTCTGTGTGTCTGTATCTTTCCCTGTCTGAGAGTCTGTCTGTGTGCCTGTCTGTGAGTCTGTACGTTTGCTTGTCTGCGTGTCCGTCTGTGTATCTGTCGTCTGTGTGTGTGTCTGCGATGTGTGCGCCTGTTTGTGTGTCGGTGAGATTGTATGTTTGTGTGTCCGTGTGTATGTCCGTGTGTCTGTATGTTTGTGTGTCTGCGTATCTCTGTGCGAGCATGTCATGGTCTCTCTCCGTCCCCGTGTCTCTGCTTGTCCCCGTGTCTCTGCTCCCCGTATCTCTGCCCCCCACGTCTCTGCTCGTGCCCCCGCGTCTCTGCTGGTGCCCCCACGTCTCTGCTGGTGCCCCCCGCGTCTCTGCCCGCCTGCCCGCTGGGCGCGTGCGGGAGCCCTGCCCAGGCGGCAGCGCGGTAGTGCGACTGCCAGGCACAGCGGTGGCCAACCCAGCGCACAACCTGCAGCAGCGCCCCCACTCCCTGCACCACACGGGGGAGGGGGGGGGTTAGCGTGTCTGGTGCGGTGTAGAGGGTGCCGTGTGTCTGGTGTGGTGTAGAGTGTGCCGGGTGCCGGTGCCGTGCCGGGTGCCGGGTGCCGGACTCGCCTCAATCACTTGCCGGCCGCGCCCGCCGCGTGTCCTCCCCCGTTCTCTGGCGGCTCATCACGGACATCAGCTGGCTGATGTAGGAGGTCAGGAGGTCGTCCATCTTATAGCCCTACGCAGACGCGCGCACACACGCGCACACACGCACACACACACACACACGCGCACACACGCATTGCACCAGCAGCAGCAGCATCGCAGGTAATCTGTAGGGGTGTCTGTGGTGGTGGCACAGGGGGAGACTTGCAAAGGACGCTACTGAGCAGTTGGAGGCGGTCGCCGGTTGGAAACATTTAGGCTGGCCTGCCTACGATCCATCCTGGGTTTAACCAGGCTGGATTGTGTGAGGAGCTCAAAGATCTGGGCAAAGTCCCATCAGTGAGCTCCTCCGGCAGGCAAGGCTGTGTTGGCTGGGTCATGCAGCCCGCATGCCCAGCCACCGCATGCCTAAACAGCTTTTGTTCGGCGGATCGAGGGGGCTAAACGGGCGCGGCACGGGCGAGAGAAGAGATGGAGTGATGTGGTACAGGAGAACGTGGAGCTGAGTGGACTGGCATGATGGTACCAGCGGTGTCAAGATCGGCCTCAGTGGAGGAGGCTCGTGAAGGACGCTACTGGGCAGTTGGAGGCAGTCACCCTCCAACAACAACGGAGGGCGGAGGAGCGACGCTCACAACAACGAGCGGAGCGCCGGGTGGCTAAAGCACAGCAAGTTGGCACAGTAGGGGCACAGGTGGTGCATCAGCCAGTCATCTCGGTCATCTCGGTCAGTCGACCCGTGGCACCTGGGTCTGCCCCGTGACCTGCCAGCGGGCGTTCGACACTTCACGTGGCCTCAAGGTGCACATGGCCTGGCACAAGCGTCGTGGTGACGTCACCGCCACTTAGTGGCGAATGGCGGTTGTTGTTGTTGTGTGAGCGTGTGTGTGAGCGTGTGTGTGTGAGCGTGTGAGCGTGTGTGTGATTGAGCGTGTGTGTGTGAGCGTGTGTGTGTGTGTGAGCGTGTGTGTGTGTGTGTGTGTGAGCGTGTGTGTGTGAGCGTGTGTGTGAGCGTGAGTNTGTGTGTGAGCATGTGTGTGTGTGAGCATGTGTGTGTGAGTGTGTGTGGGTGTGTGTGTGTGAGNGTGTGTGTGTGTGAGCGTGTGTGTGTGAGCGTGTGTGAGCGTGAGCGTGTGTGAGCGTGTGTGTGTGTGAGCGTGTGTGTGAGCGTGAGTGTGTGTGTGAGCATGTGTGTGTGTGTGAGCATGTGTGTGTGTGCGTACCAGCGAAGTCTCGCACAGCAGTTTGCTGCCGCGCACCAGGTTTCCGATGGTCATGTGGAAGTACGTGTTGCCACTACTCCAGTTGGAGATCTTGGTGAGGGTGGGTGGCCAGGATGTCCTGCGCAGACACACGTTCGGGTGAGCGTGGGTGAGCGTGGGTGAGCTCGGGTGAGCGTGGGTGAGCGTGGGTGAGCGTGAGTGAGCGTGGGTGAGCTCGGGTGAGCGTGGGTGAGCGTGAGTGAGCGTGGGTGAGTGCGGGTGAGCATGGGTGAGCGTGGGTGAGCGCGGGTGAGCGCGAGTGAGCGCGGTGAGCGTGAGTGAGCGCGGGTGAGCGTGGGTGAGCGTGGGTGAGCGTGAGTGAGCGTGGGTGAGCGCGGGTGAGCGCGGGTAAGCGCAGGTGAGCGTGAGTGAGCGTGGGTGAGCGTGGGTGAGCTCGGGTGAGCGTGGGTGAGTGTGAGTGAGCGTGAGTGAGCGTGGGTGAGCTCGGTGAGCGTGGGTGAGCGTGAGTGAGCGTGGGTGAGCGCGGGTGAGCGCGGGTGAGCGTGGGTGAGCGCGGGTGAGCGTGAGTGAGCGCNGGTGAGCGTGAGTGAGCGTGGGTGAGCGTGAGTGAGCGTGGGTGAGCGTGGGTGAGCGTGAGTGAGCGTGGGTGAGCGCGGGTGAGCGTGGGTGAGCGTGGGTGAGCGTGGGTGAGCGCGGGTGAGCGCGGGTAAGCGTGGGTGAGCGTGAGTGAGCGTGGGTGAGCGCGGGTGAGCTCGGGTGAGCGTGGGTGAGCGTGAGTGAGCGTGGGTGAGCGCGGGTGAGCGTGCGGACAGGGACAGCGGAGTCGCAACCGTAACAGACTGTTGGGCAAGTGCTGTTCACGAGCACCTATGAAGGCCGACACGGCACACGGGTGGGTGGCCAGCACCACGTCCGGCCGCCTTTGTTTCTCCAGTGGCGATGTTTACACACCGCACCAGGTACTCATTTGTGGCTGAGTCGACCTTGGGGAGACCCAGGACCAGTTCAAATAATTGTCACCAATTTGGCCGTGAGCGGGAATCAAACTACGCCGGGATCGTAGCGCACCGCGTTAACCACTACACGACCGCTCCCCAATACTCACACACACACGCACGTACGCACACACAAGCACACACGTGACAAGCACACACGTGCACCCCCCCCCCCCCACCTTGCTGGAAGGGTGGATGAGGCCGACCCCGTTGCGGTTGATGGCGATGAGCAGCACCTCCGGGTAGTTGGGCTCCGTCGTTTGCTGGGGGACACAGAGAGCGTGCGTCACCGTGGCAACCACCACCTCCTCCTCACCACCTCCTCCTCACCACCTCCTCCTCACCACCACCTCCTCACCACCTCCTGCTAACCAACACCTCACCACCTCCTCCTCACCACCACCTCCCCAACACCTCCTGCTAACCACCACCGTGACGACGGCGCCACCGTCTGCTGGATCATCAACGAGTCATCACCCAGATGGACACCCAGGTCGCGGAAACGTCATTGGAGGAGGAGGGGGGACTAGGAGGGGAGGAGGGAGGAGGGGGAGAAGGGAGAGGANGGGGAGAGGGGAGGAGGGGAGGAGGAGGAGAGAGAGGAGGGGGGAGAGGGAGGAGGGGGGGAGAGGGGGGAGGGGGAGGGGAGGTGGGAGGAGAGGGAGGAGGGGAGAGGGGAGGAGGAGGGGTATAGGAGGGAGGGGGAGAGAGAGAGGGGAGGGGGGTGTCTGTTTACCTTCACCTCGAAGAATGCCGACCCGAATGTGGGCCACTTGTAGATGATCTTGAGGAAGGCGAGCTTGGCCTCGTCCCGCGACTTGCCCGCATGCTTGTTGTAGGCTGCGATGATGGCCTTGCACCACCACGGCACACACAGATAAAGACAAAGATCTCACGTATAGCCTCAACACACTGCAGGGGCAAGTGTTGTTAGCGAGCAGCAGCCTATGAAGGCCGGCATGGCACACGAGGGGTGGGGGCCAGCACCGCGCCCGACCGCCTTTGTCTCCCCAGTGGCGATGCTTAGACACCGCGCCAGCGACTCATTTGAGGCTGAGTCAACCTAGGGTAGGCCCAGGAACAGCTCGGATACTTGTAAATGGTGTTGGCCGTGAGCGAGAATCGAACTCGGGTCACCAGGTTCGTCACGCACACACGTTAACACACGCGCATAAACTTTCAACGAAAACTATTTTTACTTCCCCAGGTAAGTCCCACTGATCTGTACAGCTCTTTGTCAGAAGCGACCTATCACTAATGATGGCTCAGCGAAGCGGCTTCTCACGTGGAAATGCGTCCCAGCCAAACACTCTGAACGCGTGGTGACGTTGATGATAAATGTGGAAGGTAAAACTGGAGGACCCAGGGAATAATCCACGCAACCACAGAGAGAGAGAGACGCAAACTCCAAATATACAGCAGCAGCAGCAGGTGTCAGGGTCGGGATCAAACCCACAACCTCCTGCACACCAGGCGAGGTAGTTAACATCTCATAGCCACCATGGCGACCAATACACGTGTGTTAACGCGTGTGTGTGTGCGTGTGTGCCCGCGTGTACGTGCATGCGTGTGCCCACGTGCGCATGTGCGTGTGTGCCCGCGTGCGTGCGTGTGCGTGCGTGTGCGTGCGTGTGCGTGCGTGTGCCCGTGCGTGCGCGTGTGTGTGTGCGTGTGCCCGTGTGTGTGTGTGCGTGTGTGTGTGTGCGTGTGCCCGCGTGTACGTGCATGCGTGTGCCCACGTGCGTGCGTGCGTGTGCGTGTGCCCGCTTGTGTCGCCCCTCCCTCACTCGCTTCCACTCGTCGGGCGCCAGCTGCTTGACGAGGTCGCTGGGCAGCAGCTCGCGCAGCATCTTCACCAGGTTGGCGTACTGCGTCTTGTCGTCGTGGAAACGCGCGCGGAACACCAACGCCGCCAGCTGCGCCGCCTCCTCGCGCGAGCACTTGTGGTACCCGCGCAGGTACTTGGGCAGCTCCTAGCCGCGACCGGGCACGCGCGAGCGCACGCACACACACACACGCACAAGTGTGACAACCGCCATTCGCCACTAAGTGGCGGTGACATCACCAGGACGCTTGTGCCAGGCTATGTGCACCTTGAGGCAACGTGAATTGTCGAACGCCCGCTGGCAGGAGGTCACGGGGCAGACCCAGGTGCCACGGGTCAACTGACTGAGATGACCGAGATGACAGGCTGATGCACCACCTGTGCCCCCTACTGTGCCAACTTGCTGTGCTTTAGCCACCCGGCGCTCCGCTCGTTGTTGTGAGCGTCGCTTCTCCACCCTCCGTTGTTGTTGGAGGGCGACTGCATCCAACTGCCCAGTAGCGTCCTTCACAAGCCTCCTCCACAGAGGCCGATCTTAACACCGCTGGTACCAGTTATCGGCAAGTCCACTCAGCTCCACGTCCTCCTGTACCACGTCACTCCATCTCTTCTCTAGCCCGTCCCGCGCCCGTTTAGCCCCTCGATCCGGCCGAACAAAAGCTGTTTGGGCATGTGGTGTCTGGGCATGCGGGCTACATGGCCCAGCCAACGCATTCTTGCCTGCCGGAGGTGCTCACTGATGGGATTTTGTCCAGATCTTTCGAAGATTTGTGAGCTCCTCACACAATCCAGCCTGGTTAAACCAGGATTGATCGTAGGCAGGCCAGCCGAAATGTTTCTAACCGGCGAAGATGTTCCATTAGGGGGGTCCACGTTTCGCAAGCGTAGAGAAGGGAGGGAATGACCGTGGCCGAGAAGACCCGAAGCATCGTGCGGAGTGACAGACCAGGTAGCTTCCACACAGCGTTACGCAACCGATGAAAAGATAATGCCGCTCGACTGATTCGGAGTGAGACCTCTGCTGTTAAACCAGAGTTGTGGGGGTGGAGTGTCCGATGGTATAAAATACCCAGACAGGTGCTTAGTTTTATTGGGAATGATGGTAAGGCTCCACCTCTTAGTGGCACACTCCAGTTTCAGCAGCAGCGCCTCCAACTCCTCCTCTGAGTAAGCTTTCAATTACCAGGTCGTCGGCATACATAACATGTTTGACCAATAGGGAGCCATCCCTTGACTGCACACGGGCATCAATCAGCCTCCCATTGTATCTGTACCAGATGGAAATTCCTCCGGTACAGCTACTGAAGTCTTCACAAACTACGTGGTCGAAATAGATGTTAAATAATGTTGGAGCCAGAGGATATCCCTGTTGCACCCCATGGAATGGCTCTGACTCCCGGCCACGTAGTTTTACACACATACAGCCACTGCATAACACACACGCATTACATACACACACACACTCCACACACTGCACACACGCGCATCACATACACACTGCACACACTGCACACACACGCATCACATACACACTGCACACACTGCACACACGCGCATTACATACACACTGCACACACTGCACACACGCATCACATACACACTGCACACACGCAGAGGCTCACCTGGTGGTAGTGAAAGATGGAGTCAGCCATGTGGTCTTTGCCGGGGACGGCATTGGTCCAGAGCTTCCTCATGAAGAAAATCTGATAGGAGAGGGAGGGCGTCGCGCCTGCCAGGGAGCACACACGCACATCGCACACGCACCACACACGCAGCACACACGCATCACACACGCATATCGCACACGCACCACACACGCAGCACACACGCATCACACACGCGGAGTAGTGTCAGAGCGGGGTCAGAGCAGGGTCAGAGTGGGGTCAGGATGGGGTCAGGGTGAGGTCGACGTGGGGTCAGGGTGGGGTCATGGTGCACACTCACCCTCCTTGCTGGGCCGTGTCTTGCGGATCCAGTCCGTCAGGTGTCTGACGAAGTCGAAGAAGAAATCTCCCTCCGGCACGCTGATCACCTGCGGTGCGGAGACAACACACGCAGCACCATCATCAGCATCAGCAGCCATGGTCCATCCACTGCTGGATGGAGGCTCGCGCAGCCGCTGCCGGCTCGTGTGCAGGAGCTTCCACATTGAGTGTCTCACCAGCAGGGCAAGGCTCGCCCCAATCAATGCTGGTGAACTGCCAGATGGGTGCGTGCTTGAGTGCATGAGTGTGTGTATACGTGTGTGTGTGGTGAGTGCATGTGTGTGCATGTGCGTGTGTGTACGTGTGTGTACGTGTGTGTGCGTGTGTGTACGTGCATGTGTGTGTGCGTGCATGTGTGCGTGCATGTGTGTGTGTGTGTGTACGTGTGTGCGTGTGTGCGTGCGTGCATGCATGTGTGTGTGCGTGCATGTGTGTGTGCGTGCATGTGTGTGTGTGTACGTGTGTGTGCATGCATGTGTGTGTGCATGTGTGTACGTGTGTGTACGTGTGTGTGCGTGTGTGTACGTGCATGTGTGTGTGCGTGCATGTGTGTGTGTGCGTGCATGTGTGTGTGTCTTTGTATACTGAAGATTAAAATCAGTGAAGGGATGGAGGCAAGGCTAATCAGATGTCATCTATAACCTCCTGTTCCCAGGTGCTGGCTCAGGGATAGAGTCATCCTGTTGGACGACTTTACTGCCTGACTTAGCTGGCACCTGTTCCCAGGTGCCAGCTAAAGTGGCCCCTCGGGATAGAGTCATCTTGTTGGGTGACTTCAATGCCTGAGTTGGTCATGATGCTGGCACCTGGTCTGGAGTGATTTCAAGGCACGAGCCAGTTCAGCTCAATAACAACGGTAGGCGGGGGCTGCTAGACTTCTGTGCAGCCCATGGGATTGTAATCACCAACACGCCGTTCCAGCATCGGCGCATTCACACCACATCATGGATGCATGCCGGGTCCAAGCAAGAACATCGGCTGCACTCCACGGACTCCTCTCATTATGTACATTCGACTTACGAACTTTCAGAGATACGATCAAACCCTGTCCGTATGTCCAACTGCCTCTTCAGACCGAGAGTTGTAAGTTCAACCGCCGCGCAATAGATGGCGGTGGTGGCATCTACGTCTGCAGAGCGTGAAGAACCAGTGGCATCTAGAGGAGATTATATAATGTTTAAAGCCATCCCCGTGTTGAGTGTACACTCAACACGGGGGAGTAAAGTTGGACTCGCAAACAAATCGACTTACGAACAGACCTGTGGAACCGAACTCGTTCACAAGTCGAGGAGTCCCTGCATATGGTTAAGGGTGTGCGGCTGTGGGCCCATGTCCTTGACAGCGGGACCTGCCGTGGAGCTGATCTTCCTACGGACCACTGGCTTGCCATGTAAGATGCGCCTACCATACTCATAGAGGGGCTCCTAGAGAGAGGGGCCCCTGAAGAGAAGCCCCGTGGGGAGGGACCCCTGTGGTGGTGGTGGTAGGGGACCCTGTGGTGGTGGTGGTGGTGGGGACCCCTGTGGTGGTGGTGGGGGACCCCTGTGGTGGTGGTGGTGGGGACCCCTGTGGTGGTGCTGGGGGACCCCTGTGGTGGTGGTGGTGGTGGGGACCCTGTGGTGGTGGTGGGGGACCCCTGTGGTGGTGGTGGGGGACCCCTGTGGTGGTGGTGGTGGTGGTGGTGGGGGACCCCTGTGGTGGTGGGGGACCCCTGTGGTGGTGGGGGACCCCTGCTGCTGTGGTGGTGGTGGTGGGGGACCCCTGTGGTGGTGGTGGGGGACCCTGTGGTGGTGGTGGGGACCCCTGTGGTGGTGGTGGTGGTGGGGGACCTGTGGTGGTGGTGGGGGACCCCTGTGGTGGTGGTGGGGGACCCCTGTGGTGGTGGTGGTGGTGGTGGTGGGGGACCCCTGTGGTGGTGGTGGTGGTAGGGACCCCTGCTGTGGTGGTGGTGGTGGTGGGGACCCCTGTGGTGGTGGTGGTGGTGGGGGACCCCTGCTGTGGTGGTGGTGGTGGTAGGGGACCCCTGTGGTGGTGGTGGGGGACCCCTGCTGTGGTGGTGGTGGTAGGGGACCCTACTGTTGTGGTGGTGGTAGGGGACCCCTGTGGTGGTGGTGGGGGACCCCTGTGGTGGTGGTGGTGGTGAGGGACCCCTGTGGTGGTGGTGGTGGGGACCCCTGCTGTGGTGGTGGTGGTGGTAGTGGTAGGGGACCTTGTCTGCGATCTTGACGAAGAGGCTGAATCCCTCGGCGCTCTTGAGGTGCAGACGCGCTGCGATGCTCCCACAGAAGTCCTTGGCACGTGTACACGACTCTACCTCAAACGCCTGCACACACACACATACACACACACACATACAGACACACACAGACACACACACATACATACACACACGTGTACACGACTCTACCTCAAACGCCTGCACACACACACACATACACACACATACAGACACACACACAGACACACACATATACATACACACACGTGTACACGACTCTACCTCAAACGCCTGCACACACACACACATACACACACACACATACAGACACACACACAGACACACACACATACATACACACACGTGTACACGACTCTACCTCAAACGCCTGCACACACACACACACACAGACACACACACATACACACAGACACACACAGACACACAGACACACAAACACACATACATACAGACACACATACACACACAAACACACACACAAACACACACACACATACACACACACATACACACATACATACACACACACATACAGACACACACACAGACACACACACATACATACACACATACACACATACACACACACATACAGACACACAGACACACACATACACACACACATACATACACACATACAGACACACACACACGCGTACACGACTCTACCTCAAACGCCTGCACACACACACACATACAAAGATCCCCCATATAGCCTTAACAGACTGTAGGGGCAAGTGCTGTTAGCGAGCACCTATGAAGGCAGGAACGGTATACGAGGGGGTGGGTGGCCAGCACCACGCCCGACCGCCTTTGTCTCCCTAGTGGCAATGTTTACACACCGCACCAGGTACTCATTTGAGGCTGAGTCGACCTAGGGTAAGCCCAGGACCGGTTCAGAAAACCGTCACCGGTGTTGGTGGCCGTGAGCGGGAATTGAACTCGGATTGCCAGGTTCATAGTGCAGCGTAGCGCTAACCACTGCACCACCGCTCCCTCCCACACACAGACGCACGTACACACGCGCACGCACACACACGCATGAATCCACGCACGCACGAATCCACACACGCACGTGTGTGAGCGAGTGAGTGTGCAAGTGTGTGGGTGAGTGAGTGTGTGAGTGAGCGTGTGAGTGAGCGAGTGAGTGAGCGTGCAAGTGGGTGACAGTACGAGTGAGTAAGTGAGCGAGTGAGCGAGCGTGTGGGTGAGTGAGCGTGTGAGTGAGCGAGTGAGCAAGTGAGCGAGTGGGTGAGAGAGCAATTGAGTAAGTGAACGAGTGAGTGAGCGAGCGTGCGGATGAGTGAGCGTGTGAGTGAGTGAGCGAGCAAGTCCACCTCGTCCGTGTCGTCAGGGAAGTAGACCTTGTGGAAGATCTGCGTGGTCTTGTGCTGGATCGCCTCCACCTCCACCACGTGCGGTGGGGACTTCCGCGAGCCGTTACTGCACACACCGCACGTACAACACACCACACGCACATGCACCACACACACCGCACACATCGCCGCAAACACATGCACCACAACACACACACCACATCGCACCACCACACCGCACACACCACGTACAACACACCACACACACCGCACCACCACACACACCGCACGCACACCANCGCCGCACAACACACCACACGCACAACACACCACGTACACCGACCGCATAACCGCCACACCACACGACAACACACCACACGTACACCGCACCGACAACCGCACACACCACACGCACAACACACCACACGTACACCGCACCGCATACACCGCACACACCACACGCACAACACACCACCGCACAACACACCACACGTACACCCCACGCATACACCGCACACACCACACGCACAACACACCACACGTACACCGCACCGCACACACCGCACACACCACACGGCAGTATGCAACGCGCACCACCACACGCAACACACACTCCACATACACCGCACACACCACTGCACCACATACATACATNCACCACACACACCACATACACACACCACATCTCCACACACCACATGCACCGCACACACCACATACACACCGTGCAGCACACTGCACACACCACGCACACCACTCCACACGCGCATCGCACCGCGACAAAGGCAAAGATCCCCCGTATAGCCTCAACAGACTGTTGGGGCAAGTGCTGTTTGCAAGCCATTGAAGGCCGGACGGCGACGAGGGGGTCGGTGGCCAACATCACGCCAGCATGNCCGGCCGCCTTTGTCTTTCCAGTGGCGATGTTTTACACACCGCAGCAGGTACCCATTTGTGACCGAGTTGACCTAGGGGAGGCCCAAAACCCGTTCGGATAACCGCACTGGTGTTGGCCGTGAGCGGGAATTAAACTCGGGTCGCCGGGTTCGTAGCGCAGCGCGCTAACCGCTGCACCGCCCCCACAACACCCCACACACGAACCACACACACACGTGCTACCGCACGGACGCGTTTGATCCAACAAAGCGTACAGCACCACACGCATGGGCAGTGCCAGAAAACACGTGACCCGTACACCGCCAGGCACGCTCGTGCATTTAAACAAAAACTAAACTTTTTATGTTACCAGGTAAGGCCCTCTTTTCCAGAAGCGTCCTGGCCACAAATGATAGCTCAACGAAGTGGCTCATGAGGTGGAGCTTTTGTTTGCTACTAATGTATAGTAGAAGCCCAGTAAATACTCTAAATGCGTGACGTTGATTCTAAACAGAGGGAAAAAAACGGGGACCGGAGAAAAATCCACGCGACCACGGGAGAGAGACACGCAAACTCCAAATACATATCCATAATACAGGTTGTTTGGGTTGGATAGTTACGAGATCCAACCCAAAAAAACCTTTATTATGGATGATATTGGTCGCAAAACTCAAATATACAGCAGCAGGCGTCAGGGTCGGGATTGAACCCACGACCTCCTGCGTACCAGGCGAGGTAGTTAACATCTTGCTCCACTGTGGCACTGTTTGGGGGGGGGGAGGAGGCGCGCGCGTGCGTCTGGGGGCGGTGAGCTCACCGCAGCGTCTTGTGCAGGCGGTGCGTGCAGTCGAGGGCCACGGGGTGGTGGCGCCGCGCCTGCAGGAAGCGCTGCACGTGGGGCAGCAGCAGGTTGCTGGGTGGGAAGAGCCCAGCGCCAGCCACAGCAGCTCCCAGCCACGCTCCTCGCTGTACCTGGACGCACACACACACACGGGCACGCTCACGCACGCACACAGACACGCGCGCACACACACAACAACGACGACCGCCATCCGCCACTAAGTGGCGGTGATGTCACCACGGCGCTTGTGCCGGGAATGTGCACGTTAAGGTCACGTGAAGTGTCGAACGCTCGCCGACAGGAGGTCACGGGACAGACATTGGTGCCACCGGTTGACTGACTGAGATGAGTGGCCGATGCACCACCTGTGCCCCCTACTGTGCCAACTTGCTGTGCTTTAGCCACACGGCGCTCCGCTCGTTGTTGTGAGCGTCGCTCCTCTGCCCTCTGCTGTTTGTGGAAGGCGACTGCCTTCAACTGTCCAGTAGCGCGCTTCATGAGCCTCCTCCATAGAGGCCGATCTTGACACCGCTGGTACCAGCAGGGCCAGATCATGGTCCCGTGAGGCCCCAAATGTCTTTTGGAGCCCCCCCCCCCCCCCCCGCTTTCCTATATTGGTGTCTTTCTTGCCTTCCTCCTCGCAAAATCATCCACTAGATGGTAAAAATCTCGCTGTCTGACAAGGTCCGACTGTTGACATGAGTGACAGTGAGCTGAGATGTGTTTGGCAACACGCTACTCCACAGCTCATTTTTTATTCTGCCTAAAAGGGAAATGTCCGCTCACCCTGGCAGTTTGTTACTGGCAAAGTTAGAAAAATCCAAAGTGCCACGAAAACATTGGGGAACACGGACTGCAGATGAAGTGCCTACAACGTCTCAAGCAATTTAGTTGGGCACTTCTCACCCTCAGACATGAGAGACTTGAATTGGATGAGTTCATTGGCAAAGTTCATGTCCAGATGTGATGGCTATGCAGCGGCGAGTGCATTTACCTTGTCCACTATGACATCACTGTTAGACACCTGATCTGACACCAACAGAACTCCAAAGAGACCGGTCAAACGCTTGTAAGCATCCAAGCGATGTTCAAGGCATGCCACTAGCTTATCAGTGACCACACAAAATGTTTCTATTTTTAACTTCTCCCTCCCCTCATCTGCAAATGTTTTGCGTTTCCTCTTTCGCTGAAGATCGTGCTCAGATGACTGAGATACACCTGTCACATTTAAGGCTGCCCTTTCAAAAGCCTCAAACTGGTTTCGCTGTTCCGCCACAAAATCCCTCAACGAAGACAAAAGCTGCGCTGCTACGGAGATGTCAATGTCACTTTTCTGTAGATGCATGCTTGTAGCGTGGAACCGGTCAAGCACGATGTCCCAGACACGTGCCATGAACACCATCTCTAAGGTGTGCAATTTAGCACGTAGCCCAGCGGCCTCAATTCGAGTATCTCTTTTGTCATTACCATCATTGCACACACCACCGAAGGCCTCTCTGATGTGGGTGTCATTTCTCCACAGTGCCTTGGTTGACTCTGCCCTGAGCACGCCACCGAGTACTGGACAGCGATTTTAATTTTTTATTTAAAGCTTTCGTGACTGCAGGGATTCATCTTCTTGGTTCTTTCGGTAAAGTCACGTAGAAGGGAAGTAATAAAATAAAATAAAAACATACTAAAATAATTCTCACGACGTTTCGGCCACAACGCAAGCAGCCGTCTTCAGGTGAAGAATAGGTCTGTCGGGAAGACAGCGTCTGACTCTGTTATTTCCCTTCTACGTGACTTTACCGAAAGAACCAAGAAGCAGTTTAATTAAATTTAGATTTCAAGCTTTCGTGACTGCAGGGATTCATCTTCTTGGTTCTTTCGGTAAAGTCACGTAGAAGGGAAATAATAAAATAATAAAAATAAACCAATAAAATAATTCTCACGAGAAATGCCGAAACGTTGTGAGAATTATTTTAGTATGTTTTATTTTTATTATTTTATTACTTTCCTTCTACGTGACTACCGAAAGAACCAAGAAGAGCGATTTTAATGTCAGTCTGACCTCTGTCTTCCGAAAGACGTTCCCCCATCTGTGTGTGGATGAAGAGCAAATTGTGTACAATGACTGCAACATGTTAAAAACTCGTCAGCCTCTGGGCTACTGCCGTCTAAGGTGTTAACACCAACTAAGTTAAGTGAATGCGCTGCGCAAGGCACAGACTCTATCAGAGTTTGTTTCAGGTGGGCCTGTAGCCCATTGTATTTTCCTGACATGTTGCTTGCATTGTCATTTGACTGACCTCTACAGTTTGAGAGGTCCAACCCAAGGCCCTCCACCATCAGAGTCACAGTCTCTTAAACTTTTACCAGTGTGAGTCTCAATTGGCTCAAAGCGCAGGAATCGCTCCACCACCTTCCTGCTGTTGTTAACAAACCGGAATATGAACGTCAATCGGTCCACATGTGACAGGTCTGGGGTGAAGTCAACAATTATTGAAAATATTTGGCATCACGAATCTCATCTGCTATTGTGTGGCGAGTTCTCTGACCCATTAGCTCAATGAGTTCTTCACATTTTGTCGACGACAAATAGGACACTGTGCCTCTTCCTTTTCCGCCAAACTTTTAAATATGTTCAGCTAAGAATGGGCCAAATTATGACTGCAATTCTAGGATGCCAAGGAAATTACCGTTATGGGTTGACCCAAACCGTTCATCATCTCCCATAAACGCAAGTCCTCTTTCACCCAAGAACTTGATCACCGCTACAACTCGTTTTAAAATGTCCCTCTAGTATTTACGTTCCCCATCAAGTTGCTGCATGATATCTGCATCTACAGCACTGCCCTTTATCCGCTGGAGCAAGGCAAACGTGCATGATCTGTGTTCTGTACTCTTTGCGTGTTCCCCTATTCTTTCAGAGTGATTCCAGTCACTAAACCCCTGACTAAAGCCACCGAGCTTGCTGGAGAACAGTTTGCATGCTAAACAGTCCACACACAACCTGTTGAGGGTAAGTGCAGTAGCCACTGTCTAGAAACCTTCTGCCCCTTTGGCAATTTCCAGTTCAGAAGTTCATCGTTGAAACTTCTCGTCTTTCCACCAAGCGCTCTATCTCGGACTGAAGCTGGGTGTTTTTCACACGGTTGTGGAAGGGGACTGCTCCTCTTTCAATAAGCACCGACTCAACAATGTCACTGGAAGTTCTTTGCCATAATGCATGGTCAGTGACCTCATAGCACCAGGAATGGCTTTGGTTGCTGATTTGATTCCTGTGAACTGCCCAACTGCTCCTGAGGTGGAAATGACGGTTCTTGTATTATACCATTAGCTGCTGAGGGTTCACCTTCAAAGGATGGCTCTGTGGGAGTGACAACATGACTGGAAACTGGACTAGTGCTAGTTCCTTCCTCACAGCTGACAATAGTGCTGCTGTCATCATCGTTACTATCAGATGGTTTTTGAAAGAAGTTGGCAATGAGTGGAATACTTTGAAGCAAAATTTCGGAACTAGTATGCTATTTATATGAATACATTTTTATAGCATATCTCAATACTTATGAAATAATAATTGAATTAATATATATTAATAATGACAACACCCTTCAAATACTCTTGTTGTAAAATACAATCAAGTGGTAGTATTTTATCGTCTACTTGTACCTAAAGGCAGCTTTGAGTAGCAATATTGATTTGAAGCTTTCGTGACTGCAGGATCCATATACTCTTTGGTTCTTTCGGTAAAGTCACGTGGGTGAAATAAAATCATATCTACGTGACTTTACCGAAAGAACCAAAGAGTATAGCATTGAGTAGATAAAATAAAAACATAGAAAAGCACGTAAAATAAAATAACCCTAACCCTTTAAAAAAGCTGTGGGAAAATAGCCCTTGGGAGGGATTGTTGAAATAGCCTCTAAAAAGGCTGTTGTTTTAGAAAAAGATTTAAAAAGTCTGAATATATTTACTGTGGCGAACCAAGCAAGAAAGCAGGCATCTGTCTGTGGCTTTTCCTACCAATAAACGTCTCATAGACCTGCCTGACACAGAGAGAATTATGTTGCTTGAAATTCAAAAGATGACTTTTTTTCATTGGCTGAACAACCAACAAAGGTTTCTGATAAGTCAGTGAAATGACTTGGTGGAGTCTATGCACCTAGGCCACACCCCATGTCAACGTGAGCATTATCTACTTCCGTGGTTCTAAAAACTGACGGTCTATGGAAAAACTGAATGGGGTTTTCCTTCATCTTTAGTATGGGTTGGGTCTCTTATATATGCGTTAGTCTATGAAAAAATATAGCTTTTGGCATATTTTTTTAATGTTTCACAAAACCGCGGTATATTTTTAATAATTAATTTGTCAACGGCTTACTAAGCTCTCAACAAACGACGAGTCCTTGGTCTCACTAGCGGGCTTCTTAGTGCAGCTAATTTGGTTGTGAGGGCAGTAATCTGGCAAAAATGTCAGCTAGCTAACTAATTTCTGTTAACAAGCTGAATCATCTGGACAGCTAGCTAGGGGAAATGGGCAGCTAGCTAGAACAAAGGGATAGCGAGTTACGGTGAGTCAAGTAACAAACGGCTTGCCATCATATGACGCCCTTCAAACCGTCCTGTCATGCAGAATGGACCGACTTGTTGGTGAATATTTATCATGTCACAGCGTATTGTAGCGTGCCAACCAGTGGCTCAGCTGTACGGAAGCACTGCACTCTCCTAGCGGCTCTCGTTTAAGCATGCACTGTACGTGCCAAGGGGCCCCCAGGTGTTACACTCGATGTGTGCACCGAGGGGCTTGGGGCCCTAGTGGTGAGCTCACTCTTTAAACACCGAGGGATCTGGGGGGCCCTCACATTGTAAGTGCCGAGGGGTCTGGGGGGCAGTAGTGGTGAGCTCACTCTTGAAGCACCCAGGGGTCTCGTGGTCAGCTTGCGCTGTGCGCACTCAGAGCCCTGGCGTTCAACTTCCTTCGGAAGTCTTGGACCACGTACCGCGCCCGTTTAGTCTCCTCTATCTGACTGAACAAAAGCTGTTAAGGCATGCGGTGACTGGGTATGTGGGCTACATAACCCAGCTAACGCAGCCTTGCCTGCCGGAGGAGGTCACCGAGGATCTGTGAGCTCCGTACATAATCCGGCCTGGTTAAACCCTGGATGGATCGTAGGCAGGCCAGCCTAAATGTTTCTAACCGGCGAAGATACTCCATTAGGGGGGTCCACGTTTCGCAAGCATAGAGAAGGAAGGGCATGACTGTGGCCGATAAGACCCGAAGCTTCGTGTGGCATGACAGACCAGGTATCTTCCACACAGCGTTACGCAGCCAATGAAAAGTTAATGCCGCTCGACTGATTCGGAGCGAGACCTCTGCTGTCAAACCGGAGCTGGTCATAAGCACACTGCCCAGGTATGCTTATGACCAGCAATCTCTCCACAACTGCCCACCATCAATGGCACAACATACCACACACGCACACACACACAGACAAAGGTCCCCTGGGCAGCCCACACTCACGCTAGTGGGGCAAGTGCCGTGAGCGAGAAGCGCCTTTGAGAAGGCCGGCACGGCGTACGAGAAGGGGCGGTGTACGGTCCCCGCGTGTCCCTCCACGTCCATCCGTGCACCCCCGCGTCCCCACCGTACGTAATCAACTTGGTTGTCGCTCCGTGTGCCCCCCGTGCCCCCCCCCCCCGTGTCCCCGCGTGCGTACTTGACATGGTTGTCGGTGAGCTGCTTGATAATCTGGCAGATGATCTCGTCCTTGAGGGGCTCGGTGTGCAGCGCCGCCTCAAACACCTGGTCCGTGAGCTCGTTCCCCAGCGTGCCCGCCGCGACGGGTAGTCCCCCATGTACTTCAGCACCGGTGCGGTGCCGTCAAGGATTCGCAACGCCACACCGCACCCCGCACACTCACAAAAAACCACCACGCTCACAGACTCACAAAGGGGGGTTGGCGGATCACACGGGGAGGCCGCCAGAGTACGATGGCAGTACAGCAAGCGGGATGATGCCCATCTGTACTATGGGGATCGAGTGTTTACTCCTCTCCGGTTTTCTCCGGGTACTCCGCTTACGTCCCACGTGGTGCAATCCACTCACTCATTAACGGGCTTGGCTAAACATACCAATATAAGAGCACCGAATGAGTGAGTAGGTGACTCAGTAAGCGAGTGACTAAGTGAGTTTGTGAGTGAGAGAGGAGCCTGGGGGTTGATCAAAGCGCAAATGAGATGCCCGCTGGCGCCCGCTAGCGCCCGCTGGCGCCCGCTAGCGCCCGCGAGCTTGAGTGTGAGTGGTGAGGATATCCATGAAGGCCATGCAGGCCTCTTGGCTCATCTCCTCGGTGGTGGCCGCCTTGCGCAGCAGCGGCTGCTTGAGGGGCTCCCGGGTGCAGGCCCACAGGCGCTCGCGGCCCCGCGAGCGCGCCATCATCACGCGGCTGAGCGTGTGCTTCGGGGGCGCCCTGATCCCTCGCCAGGGGGGGGGAGCAGGGGGGAGAGGGGATCGTGGGGGAGAAGAAGAGTTCGTGGGCGGGGAGAGGGGATTGCGGGCAGGGAGAGAGATCACGGTGAGCGTGAGGAGATCATGGAGATCACATTAAATGAGCTGTGATCCACCCTGGCTAGGTGGTGGTGGTGCCACCCTGGCTGGGTGAAGGGTGGTGGTGGTGATGGTGGTGCCACCCTGGCTGGGTGACTTGGTGGTGGTGGTGGTGGTGTTAGTGGTGGTGGTGGTGGTGGTGGTGCCACCCTGGCTGAGTGACTTGGTGGTGGTGGTGGTGGTGGTGGTGGTGTTAGTGGTGGTGGTGGTGGTGCCACCCTGGCTGAGTGACTTGGTGGTGGTGGTGGACGCTGGCTCCCTGTCGATGCGTCTGCGGCGGTGCCGCTCACCGGAAGTGATCGAGCGCAAACTCCTCCAGCGTGTAGAGCGCCACCGACTCCTCCGAGCCCTGCACGGCCTGCTGGGAAGTGCGCATCACTTCCTGCCGCTGGTCAGGCGTCATGGTAACCAGCGCCTGCCGAACATCGACGACATCGGAGTCAGAGTCACAGCGATCTCCTCAGCTGGTGCATCTGAATGAAAACTCAACTTGTTTTTCATCAGATAAGTCCCACTGAGTTCCGTAGCTCTGGCTATCACAAATGATAGCTCAACGAAGCGGCTTTTCATCGCATGCAAATGTATTGCAGCCAAATACTTAAAACGTGCGACGTTGATTCTAAATGTGGAGGAAAACACTGGAGGACCTGGAGGAAAATCCACGCGACCACAGAGAGAGACACGCAAACTCCAAATATACAGCAGCAGGCGTCAGGGTCGAGATCGAACCAACAACCTTCTGCATACCGGGTTGAGGTCGTTAACATTTCGCCACCACAGCGCATCTCGCGTTCACAGCCATTGCTGGAAATTCCACGTTTCTATGGCGGAGAGCATGTCCATCCAATGGCCAACCGCTGTTGACTTCCGCACAAAGTGGTGCTCGTTTTATAGACCCCAGAGGGCGGGATTATGATTGGCTGAGTCAACCTGCCCAGCCAGGATTTGAACTCACGGCCTTTTGATTGTGCTCGCTCTAGGTCTGAGCCAGCCGTTTGGTTTGTGCACACACAAAGACAAAGATCGCCCACGTAGCCTTCACAGACTGTTGGGGCAAGTGCTGTTAGTGAGCAGCACCTATAAATTCCAGGGGTGGGTGGGCAGCACCACGTTTGACCGCCTTTGTCTCCCTAACGGCGAAGTTTTACACATCGCAAAAGGTACTCATTTGAGGTTGAGTCGACCTAAGGTAGACCCAGGGCCGGTTCAGATAATCGACACTTCTATTCGTCATGAGCGGGAATCGAATGCGGGTCGGTGGGTTTGTAGTACAGCATGCTAACTGCTGCACCACCGCTCCCCACCACATACTCACACGCTCGCACACGTGTGCCCGTGTGTGTATGTATGCATATGTAGTAAGTATGTAGGAGGCTTGACGACAGGGTCGGAGGCACACTTATTTATTACACCAACTTGTGCACACACAGTACTTACGGGGGTATCGTCCCCTTCACTTGGCTACAGGGATACACAACAGCTAACCCCGCTAACCTACGCCCAAGTCCTCCACTACGGAGCTAGGGGAGGCTACCTATCCCAGCCCTGGTCAAGCTGGGATCCCGGCACCCTGAGTCTCCAGACCGGCTCGTCAGTCTGGGCTCTCGGGGCCACGCCACCGGCTTGCCCTGGTCGGCCCTTACAAGGACAGCGAGCCAGGGGAGCTCTGGGGCCTATTCTAGCGGGTCTTCCGTCTTCTCTGGTTAAAGCTGATCCCGACTTTGAGCCCTCTGGCTCACCACCCTTTATAGGACTCGGCCCCCGGGAGGGGCCCGTGGGGGATGCAGGTGCGGACGTCGGTGCGAGCACCTCCCCTGTGTACGGCCGTAACCCCGCCCCTTGTGTTTGTTAGCCATCCGTGGCCATGCACAATTACACCTCTACATCCGTGGCCATGCACAATTACACCTCTACATCACCCCCCCTGTACAGCTCGCAGCCGTCCCCGGCTGCAAAAAAAATCAGAATAAAGGTGCATCCCTCCCGAAAACCGTGTGTGTGCCTCGCGTAATTTTAACAAGAAAAAAGAGAACCATAACAAGAACAACAACAGGAAGAGAAAAAAAATAACCCGACGCACCCCCCGAATAAATACCCCATTCCCCAAAGCCAACATATATACACGCACTCCGGACGCCTCCCCCCCCACTGTCCGCAAGGCCCCCCAACGGCCGACCTCACAATAGTCTGCGCGTTTTGGCGCGCGTTCTCGCGGTGGGCCCGTCACAAGGGCCCGTCCCGGCACGCTCAGTGGCGGTTGTTGACGGTCCGGGTGCAAGAGAGTCTGGCGTCGCTGCCGAGTGACCCCCGACCCCTCCGAGAGGGGTTGGCGAGCGTGGACCCGTCACTCCTGTTGCACCTGGAGACGGAACAGTTGATGTCAGGTTAGGCGAGAGCAGCGACATCGGGGAGTCGGCGGAACCCTCACACGTTTGGCCATGCGTGTGTGTGTGTGAACCACGGGGCGGCGCGATGAACGGTTTCAACCTTGAGGGGTGCACGTACCACCGACGCCTCCCCCATTTGACGCGAACACATTGCGGCCGCAAGACCTGTACGACCTCCACTGGCCCCTGCCACGGCCGTACCAACTTTGACGAGGTTGCCAGCGGCACCTGGGGACAGTGCAACCATGCCCTGTCCCCTGGTTTCCATTTGAACACATGTACCCGCCCTAGCCGAAGCCTCTCGTTCGCCCTCTGGCGGAGTTCAGAATTTTGCACGGCCGCTTCCCGCGCCTCAGATAATTTGCTGATGTTAAATTTAACGTGTTCGGACAAGGTAGACCGCCTGAGGCGCCGAGAGCTTCAGCTGGGTCGTCACAGGGGGTTAGCCTCGCGGCCATACATTAAAAAGAAAGGGGAAAATCCGGTGGCCGCATGGGGAGCCATCCTGTAGGCCTGCAACACACCGGCTATGCGAAGGTCCCAATCTGTCTGGGATTCCAACACCTGCTGGGACAGCATAGACGTGATGGTCCGATGCAGCCGTTCCACCATCCCGTCAGTTTGTGGGTGATACGGGGAGGTCCGAATTTTCTCCGTACCCAAGAGGTCGCACACCTCGCGGAGGAGTTTTCCCGAAAAATTCTTACCCTGGTCGGTAAGTAGCCGTTCCGGAGCACCCTTGTCGAGGACATAGCCCTGGACAAAGGCCTCCGCGATGGCTGCTGCCGACTGGTTGGCCAGGGGCCAGGCCATAGGCCATCTCGTGAAGTATTCGACCCCTGTCAATAAATACCTATTCCCCCTGGGTGTAGCGGGAAATGGCCCGAGTATGTCTAGAGCAACGAGCTCGTTAACCCGGGAAACCTTTATGGACTGCAGTGGAGGGTTGGACCCCCTAGCTGGTGGCTTCCGCCGCGCGCATTGCGTGCACGACCCCAGGAGATCCCCCACGTCCTTTGCCATGCCCGGCTAGAAGAAATCGAGCTGGAGCGTGGCAAAGGTCTTGTGAACCCCCAAGTGCAGAAGCCGCTCATGAACAGCCCATACCACCTTACCCTTAATGCTGCAGGCACCACGAGCCGCTGGCGGCGGGTTTTTCCGTCCCAGTGCATTAAAAGACCCTGGAACAACCCCCACGAGTCAACGTTCGCCACCCCCTGACCAACCCCCCCGGCGCGACGGCGCAGAGCGAGGAGGGAGGTGTCCTCCATTTGGAGGCGTCCCCATTCCGCGACCGACAACCCCAGCAACGAATCCCTCCCTTCTTGCTCGATAGGACCCGAAGCCGAAGGCGCATCGGCGGCGGCCACGAGGACCGAATCGGTGGTGACGTTCGGGGGCCTACAACGCCCCGAACCCAAGAGGCAAGCGCACTCCGAAGTGGGTGGCAACCGCGACAGGGCGTCAGCGTTCGTGTGGCGGACGCCCTTACGATATGTGGTGACAAAGTCGTAGTCTTGGAGAATCTCCAACCATCGAGACAACTGGCCCGATGGTTGTTGAACCCGCAGAGCGTACTGTAGGGCCGCATGATCTGTACGGACGGTGAAACGCCGACCGTACAGATACGGGCGGTACTGCTGAATGAAATAAACAATTGCCAATAATTCCCGACGGGTAACGCAGTACCGTTGTTCCGCTGGAGACAGTACCCGACTACCGTAAGCCACCACATGCTCTACGCCCCAATGAGCTGGGACAGCACGCCCCCGATGCCCGTGTTACTTGCATCTGTATCGAGCAAGAAGGGTTGTGAGAAATCGGGGTAATTCAATGGCGGAGCCCCCACCAGGGCATTCCGGAGGGCGCGAAAAGCAGCCTCCTCCTCCGGCCCTCAATGAAACCTCCCTTGGACGTCAAGGCATGCAATGGTTTCGCGATCGTAGCGAAGTCAGCCACAAACCGTCGATAGTACGACGCGAACCCAATGAAACTCCTGACCTCTCCCACCGAGGTGGGAGTCGGCCAGGAGCTGACGCATTCCGTTTTGGCGGGATCAGTGGATATCCCCGAGCGCCCAACAATGTGACCCAAATACCGCACCGATTCGCGGAGCAAATGGCACTTCTGCGGTTTAAATTTTAAATTGGCAGCCCGCATTTTGAGAAAAACAGCACGCAACCTCTGGAGGTGTTCCTCGAAGGATTTGCTAAAGACGATGACATCGTCCAAGTAAATTAAACACGAATCCCATTGCAAGCCTGCCAAGACCAGTTCCATTAACCGCTGAAAAGTTGCCGGCGCAGAATGTAAGCCCATCGGCAAGCGGTTAAATTGGAAGAGACCTTGCGGTGTACGAAAAGCAGTCTTAGGTTTTGATTCGTCATCCAGAGGAAGCTGCCAGAATCCAGATAGTAAATCGAGGGTGGAAAAGAATCGCGCCCCCGCCAAGGCATCGAGCGACTCATCCATTCGAGGAAGCGGGTACGCATCTGCCACAGAAATTTTGTTCAATCGCCGAAAGTCGACACAAAACCGCAGTGAGCCGTCGTGTTTTTTCACCCAAAACGATCGGCGCGCCCCACAGGCTGTTGGAAGGGGAAATGATATCGGCGGCTAGCATGTCATCAACAGCCGATTTGACATGATCCTTTTCGGCGGGACTCAACCGAAAGGGATTTTGGCGGATTGGCGCGCTGTCACCCGTGTCAATATGGTGTCGCAGCATTTTAGTACAACCAATATCAAATTTGTGTTGACTAAAAACGTCAGCAAATTCGTTCAGGAGAACTCGCAGCTGCGCGCGCTGCGAGTCGGACAGGTCCACTGATCCCGCGCAAAGCGCATCCAGCCATCCGTCATCACAGTCCGAATGCGGTCGCGACGGAGGATCGGTGGTTACCTGACCCACGAGTGGTTCCTCATAGGGTACCGGCGTTGCGTGTGCAAGCACGGTCCCTTGAGGAACCACGGCCGTTCGCGATCCTACATTAAGGACTGCAATGAAGGGGTCCCATCCCCTTTCACCATGGTCTGAGCCGCTAGCAAATCGGGTCCATTGACCCGGCTCGAGATGGTCCCAACAAGACCCCCCGATCCGCAACCCCCTTCAGCAAACGGCCGACGCAACCTAAGAGGGACGAGCATCTGAGCCCCCGGGGTACGCGCACAGTTTTTGTCACGAGCGCCTGCACGGTGGCAAACGCCCGACGCTCCGTGGTGGGGGAAGACAAAAATGTAACACGTCGGCCCGATGGGAGCTCGATGCACCCCTGGTCAATCAAGATACGGATGGGCATTTTGGCCAAGAAATACGTCCCCAACAGGCACGGAACCGCGAGTGAGGAGGAAACCAAAACAGGCCCGGATAATTTAATGTCTCCAATGCAAATTTTGGCGCGGATTTGCCCAATAATGCCCAGCGAGCCCCGTTAGCAGCATAGCATGGCACGTCAACAGGGAGCAAGGGACGACTTTGAACGGGAAGGATGTTATAAATCAAATCAGATATAATGGTCGCCGATGCCCCTGTGTCAATTAAAATCTGCACCTCTACCCCATCAATATGACCGACCACAACCGATGATCCCGCCGATGCAGCAACGACACGATGGGCGAGCTCCGACCACTGACCCGGTTGGAGCGCTCGCCGCATTTCAGAACAATCGCGCGCAACGGGCGGCGATTTTCGAGCCCTGTTTAGTTGAGCGCGTGAGTGTGTGTCGGATGTGTGCATGGGCCAAACGTGTGAGGTGCCACGACTCGCTGCATTTCTCTGCTGGAGCTTGGGTGGAGACGGCGTGGCGTCCTGACGAGGTGTCGCCCCGCGCTGACGGGAGCCCGGCATCCTGACGCAACATGGCCTTGCAGGCCACAGTTGTAGCAGCGTGTGAGCGCCCCAGATGGCCTGGGCTGCTCCTGGCGGCTCGGTCCATTCCGAGCCTGTGGTGCCGCCGATCTCCATTCCCCCCGCCGCTCCACCCCGCAGACCTCCTCCGATGGGAGGGCGGTGGCCGCCATGGCATGGCCGGCCACCCCCTTGGCCGCCTTGCGACGCAGAGACCGCAAGCCCCCGTGGATGGCGCGCGCGACCAGCAGGGACGACATCTCTGCGTCGTCTTGAGCCAAGACGTTGACGTCCAGCTCATCAGCGAGTAGCAGCAGCTTCTCAGCCACCATGGCGTCCACTCCCTCCTCGTCCATCCGTGGAAAAGCTGCCTTCGCCAGGGCCAGGAGAGCCGTCCGGAAGGCCAGGGGCGATTCGTTGGCGCCCCGATGCCGATCGTGGAACAGCTGCCTGCAGTCCGAAGGCGGCCCATAGACGGCTGACAGCAGCTGCAGCGCCAGGTGCAGCGTGGCGCGCTTTTCCTTAGGCGCCGAGGTGAGGGTAGCCAGGGCGTCGTTGTCCAGTATCGCCGGTAGCGCGCGTAGTGCCTCGGCGTCCGTCCAGTTCGCCATCTCTTGATGAGCGATGAACCGCCTTTTGAAGCCGCCCCAGTCTCCGTCCGCGCCCACGAATTCTTTGAGAGGCGGCAGTCGCTGCTGTAACGCGACGTCCGTGGCTGCAGATCGCTCTCCGTCGCTCCCAGCAGATGATACAGTGTGGGCGGGCTGCGAGCATGGCATCGCCGGTCGCTCTGATGTTGACGCGCTGGCTGATGCTGATGACGTCAAGGCTTGTGCTTGGCCCTCAGCAGTCACCTGACGCGGGCCGGCCCCCCTCTGCTCGCACTGTAGTGATGTCGGGAAATTTAACCGCGAGCCGCGTCGGGGTGGCGGGAAACGTCGCCGCGCGTCGGCTGCTGTCGTCGTCCCGCGCAGCCCCTCCAGCCCCCAGCCGCGTGATCTCCTCCAACGCGGCGGCTGCGGCGTAGAGCAGCTCCGCCAGGCGGGAGTGCGCCAGCCGGAGTCCTTCGGCCGACGCATCGCCCCCTTCCTGTAGTAGCAGCGCGGGCGTACCCGGCCCCGGCTGCTCCGATCTGACCCGGCCATCTCTGGTGGTGATTCGGCCGTGGCGTCTTCTATCTCCGACTCCCTGGTACGTGTCGTCCCTCGTGTGTCCGTCGTTGAACGTTTTACTTCTGACGCCAGATGTAGTAAGTATGTAGGCTTGACGACAGGGTCGGAGGCACACTTATTTATTACACCAACTTGTGCACACACAGTACTTACGGGGGTATCGTCCCCTTCACTTGGCTACAGGGATACACAACAGCTAACCCCGCTAACCTACGCCCAAGTCCTCCACTACGGAGCTAGGGGAGGCTACCTATCCCAGCCCTGGTCAAGCTGGGATCCCGGCACCCTGAGTCTCCAGACCGGCTCGTCAGTCTGGGCTCTCGGGCCACGCCACCGGCTTGCCCTGGTCGGCCCTTACAAGGACAGCGAGCCAGGGGAGCTCTGGGGCCTATTCTAGCGGGTCTTCCGTCTTCTCTGGTTAAAGCTGATCCCGACTTTGAGCCCTCCGGCTCACCACCTTTTATAGGACTCGGCCCCCGGGAGGGGCCCGTGGGGGATGCAGGTGCGGACGTCGGTGCGAGCACCTCCCCTGTGTACGGCCGTAACCCGCCCCTTGTGTTTGTTAGCCATCCGTGGCCATGCACAATTACACCTCTACATCCGTGGCCATGCACAATTACACCTCTACACATACGCATGTATATATGATACATTATATATAATACATTTTTTCCGCAACCGGCAACAGTCAATCCAGCTCGACAAGCGTGCGAGCGTGCGAGAAGTATTGAACATCCCCGCCAAAGCAGCGAGCGTTCGAGCGATCGACCGTGCGCATGCGCGATCGACCGAGCGCATGCGCGTGCCTGTATCTCGGGCAGCGGCGCGCGAGGGTGGGCAGCACGTAGACGCAGTCCGTGGGGAAGTCCCCGCGCTGTCCCGTGCGCTCGTTGGCGGCGTGCGCCCAGCCCGTGGTGAGCACCGTGGCACCCGTGTCCTGGTCCAGCACCAGCAGGTCGCCCTTGCGGAACGTCAGGAAGGTGCCCTCCTCGCCCGCTGACGCACACGCACAGGGCACGGGGCATGGACGCACATGCACACGGGGGCACGGACGCACACGCGGGCCCGGACGCACACACGGGCACGTGAACGGACACACACGCACGGGGGCACGGACGCACACGCGGGCACGTGAACGGACACACACACGCACGGGGGGCACGGACGCACACGCGGGCCCGGACGCACACACGGGCACGTGAACGGACACACACACGCACGGGGGGCACGGACGCACATGCGGGCACATGAACGGACACACACACGCACGGGGGGCACGGACGCACACGCGGGCAAGTGAACGGACGCACACGCGGGCACGTGAACGGACACACACACGGGCACGTGAACGGACGCACACACGCACGGGGTATGGACGCACACACAGGCACGTGAACGGACTCCACAGGCACGTACACGCATTGCACGCACGCATACACGCACACACGCACGAACACAACAATACATAGGCACACAGATACAAATGCACACGCGGACACACACATACAAGACGAAAATCCCCCGTGTAGCCTGTGACAGACTGTTAGGGCAAGTGTCGTTAACGAGCAGTACCCGTGAAGGCTGGCACAGCGCACGAGGGGGTGGGTGGCCAGCTCCACGCCCAGCCGCCTTTGTCTCCCCAGTGGCGATGTTTACACACCAGACTAGGCACTCATTCGAGGCTGAGTTGACCTCGGGGAGGCCCAGGAGCGGTTCAGATAGTCGTCGTGGGTGTTGGTGGCCGTCAGAGGGAATGGAACTC
>MU249800.1:36787-93792 GCA_018977245.1 Lethenteron camtschaticum
GCGTGTGTGTGTGTGAGCGTGTGTGAGCGTGAGTGTGTGTGTGAGCATGTGTGTGTGTGTGAGCATGTGTGTGTGTGCGTACCAGCGAAGTCTCGCACAGCAGTTGCTGCCGCGCACCAGGTTTCCGATGGTCATGTGGAAGTACGTGTTGCCACTACTCCAGTTGGAGATCTTGGTGAAGGGGTGGGTGGCCAGGATGTCCTGCGCAGACACACGTTCGGGTGAGCGCGGGTGAGCGCGGTGAGCGCGGGTGAGCTCGGGTGAGCGTGGGTGAGCGTGAGTGAGCGTGAGTGAGCGTAGGTGAGCTCGGGTGAGCGTGGGTGAGCGTGAGTGAGCGTGGGTGAGCGCGGGTGAGCATGGGTGAGCGTGGGTGAGCGCGGGTGAGCGTGAGTGAGCACGGGTGAGCGTCAGTGAGCGTGGGTGAGCGCGGGTGAGCGTGAGTGAGCGTGGGTGAGCGTGGGTGAGCGCGGGTGAGCGCGGGTGAGCGTGAGTGAGCGTGGGTGAGCGTGGGTGAGCGTGGGTGAGCGCGGGTGAGCGCGGGTAAGCGTGGGTGAGCGTGAGTGAGCGTGGGTGAGCGCGGGTGAGCTCGGGTGAGCGTGGGTGAGCGTGAGTGAGCGTGGGTGAGCGCGGGTGAGCGTGCGGACAGGGACAGCGGAGTCGCAACACCCTCACCGACATCGGGACGCGCCGAACACGAAGACACAAAGACAAAGATCCCCCGTGTAGCCGTACAGACTGTTGGGGCAAGTGCTGTTCACGAGCACCTATGAAGGCCGACACGGCACACGGGTGGGTGGCCAGCACCACGTCCGGCCGCCTTTGTTTCTCCAGTGGCGATGTTTACACACCGCACCAGGTACTCATTTGTGGCTGAGTCGACCTGGGGAGACCCAGGACCAGTTCAAATAATTGTCACCAATTTTGGCCGTGAGCGGGAATCAAACTATGCCGGGATCGTAGCGCAGCGCGTTAACCACTACACGACCGCTCCCCAATACTCACACACACGCACGTACGCACACACAAGCACACACGTGACAAGCACCCACGTGACAAGCACACACGTGACAAGCACACACGTGACAAGCACACACGTGCACCCTCCCCCCCCCCACCTTGCTGGAAGGGTGGATGAGGCCGACCCCGTTGCGGTGATGGCGATGAGCAGCACCTCCGGGTAGTGGGCTCCGTCGTTTGCTGGGGGACACAGAGAGCGTGCGTCACCGTGGCAACCACCACCTCCTCCTCACCACCTCCTCCTCACCACCACCTCACCAACACCTCCTGCTAACCAACACCTCACCACCTCCTCCTCACCAACACCTCCTACTGACCAACACCACCTCCTCACCAACACCTCCTCACCACCTCCTCCTCACCAACACCACCTCCTACTGACCAACACCACCTCCTCACCACCTCCTCACCAACACCTCCTCACCACCACCTCACCAACACCTCCTCACCAACACCACCTCCTCACCACCTCCTCACCACCTCCTCCTCACCACCTCCTCACCAACACCTCCTACTGACCACCACCGTGACGACGGCGCCACCGTCTGCTGGATCATCAACGAGTCATCACCCAGATGGACACCCAGGTCGCGGAAACGTCATTGGAGGAGGAGGGGGGACTAGGAGGGGGAGGAGGGAGGAGGGGAGAAGGGAGAGGAGGGGGAGGGGAGGAGGAGAAGGGGGAGAGAGGACGGGAGAGGGGAGAGGGGAGAGGGAGGTGTCTGTTTACCTTCACCTCGAAGAATGCCGACCCGAATGTGGGCCACTTGTAGATGATCTTGAGGAAGGCGAGCTTGGCCTCGTCCCGCGACTTGCCCGCATGCTTGTTGTAGGCTGCGATGATGGCCTTGCACCACCACGGCACACACAGATAAAGACAAAGATCTCACGTATAGCCTCAACACACTGCAGGGGCAAGGTTGTTAGCGAGCAGCAGCTATGAAGGCCGGCATGGCACACGAGGGGGTGGGGGCCAGCACCACGCCCGACCGCCTTTGTCTCCCCAGTGGCGATGCTTAGACACCGCGCCAGCGACTCATTTGAGGCTGAGTCAACCTAGGGTAGGCCAGGAACAGCTCGGATACTTGTAAATGGTGTTGGCCGTGAGCGAGAATCGAACTCGGGTCACCAGGTTCGTCACACACACGTTAACACACGCGCATAAACTTTCAACGAAAACTATTTTTACTTCCCCAGGTAAGTCCCACTGATCTGTACAGCTCTTTGTCAGAAGCGACCTATCACTAATGATGGCTCAGCGAAGCGGCTTCTCACGTGGAAATGCGTCCCAGCCAACACTCTGAACGCGTGGTGACGTTGACGACAAATGTGGAAGGTAAAACTGGAGGACCCAGGGAATAATCCACGGCACCACAGAGAGAGAGAGAGACGCAAACTCCAAATATACAGCAGCAGCAGCAGGTGTCAGGGTCGGGATCAACCCACAACCTCCTGCACACCAGGCGAGGTAGTTAACATCTCATAGCCACCATGGCGACCAATACACGTGTGTTAATGCGTGTGTGTGTGCGTGTGTGCCGCGTGTACGTGCATGCGTGTGCCCACGTGCGCATGTGCGTGTGTGCCCGCGTGCGTGCGTGTGCGTGCGTGTGCGTGCGTGTGCGTGCGTGTGCCCGTGTGTGTGCGTGCGCGTGTGTGTGTGCGTGTGCCCGTGTGTGTGTGTGCGTGTGTGTGTGTGCGTGTGCCCGCGTGTACGTGCATGCGTGTGCCCACGTGCGTGCGTGCGTGTGCGTGTGCCCGCTTGTGTCGCCCCTCCCTCACTCGCTTCCACTCGTCGGGCGCCAGCTGCTTGACGAGGTCGCTGGGCAGCAGCTCGCGCAGCATCTTCACCAGGTTGGCGTACTGCGTCTTGTCGTCGTGGAAACGCGCGCGGAACACCAACGCCGCCAGCTGCGCCGCCTCCTCGCGCGAGCACTTGTGGTACCCGCGCAGGTACTTGGGCAGCTCCTAGCCGCGACCGGGCACGCGCGAGCGCACGCACACACACACACGCACAAGTGTGACAACCGCCATTCGCCACTAAGTGGCGGTGACATCACCAGGACGCTTGTGCCAGGCTATGTGCACCTTGAGGCAACGTGAATTGTCGAACGCCCGCTGGCAGGAGGTCACGGGGCAGACCAGGTGCCACGGGTCAACTGACTGAGATGACCGAGATGACAGGCTGATGCACCACCTGTGCCCCCTACTGTGCCAACTTGCTGTGCTTTAGCCACCCGGCGCTCCGCTCGTTGTTGTGAGCGTCGCTTCTCCACCCTCCGTTGTTGTTGGAGGGCGACTGCATCCAACTGCCCAGTAGCGTCCTTCACAAGCCTCCTCCACAGAGGCCGATCTTAACACCGCTGGTACCAGTTATCGGCAAGTCCACTCAGCTCCACGTCCTCCTGTACCACGTCACTCCATCTCTTCTCTAGCCCGTCCCGCGCCCGTTTAGCCCCTCGATCCGGCCGAACAAAAGCTGTTTGGGCATGTGGTGTCTGGGCATGCGGGCTACATGGCCCAGCCAACGCATTCTTGCCTGCCGGAGGTGCTCACTGATGGGATTTTGTCCAGATCTTTCGAAGATTTGTGAGCTCCTCACACAATCCAGCCTGGTTAAACCAGGATTGATCGTAGGCAGGCCAGCCGAAATGTTTCTAACCGGCGAAGATGTTCCATTAGGGGGGTCCACGTTTCGCAAGCGTAGAGAAGGGAGGGAATGACCGTGGCCGAGAAGACCCGAAGCATCGTGCGGAGTGACAGACCAGGTAGCTTCCACACAGCGTTACGCAACCGATGAAAAGATAATGCCGCTCGACTGATTCGGAGTGAGACCTCTGCTGTTAAACCAGAGTTGTGGGGGTGGAGTGTCCGATGGTATAAAATACCCAGACAGGTGCTTAGTTTTATTGGGAATGATGGTAAGGCTCCACCTCTTAGTGGCACACTCCAGTTTCAGCAGCAGCGCCTCCAACTCCTCCTCTGAGTAAGCTTTCAATTACCAGGTCGTCGGCATACATAACATGTTTGACCAATAGGGAGCCATCCCTTGACTGCACACGGGCATCAATCAGCCTCCCATTGTATCTGTACCAGATGGAAATTCCTCCGGTACAGCTACTGAAGTCTTCACAAACTACGTGGTCGAAATAGATGTTAAATAATGTTGGAGCCAGAGGATATCCCTGTTGCACCCCATGGAATGGCTCTGACTCCCGGCCACGTAGTTTTACACACATACAGCCACTGCATAACACACACGCATTACATACACACACACACTCCACACACTGCACACACGCGCATCACATACACACTGCACACACTGCACACACACGCATCACATACACACTGCACACACTGCACACACGCGCATTACATACACACTGCACACACTGCACACACGCATCACATACACACTGCACACACGCAGAGGCTCACCTGGTGGTAGTGAAAGATGGAGTCAGCCATGTGGTCTTTGCCGGGGACGGCATTGGTCCAGAGCTTCCTCATGAAGAAAATCTGATAGGAGAGGGAGGGCGTCGCACCTGCCAGGGAGCACACACGCACATCGCACACGCACATCGCACACGCACCACACACGCAGCACACACGCATCACACACGCATATCGCACACGCACCACACACGCAGCACACACGCATCACACACGCGGAGTAGTGTCAGAGCGGGGTCAGAGCAGGGTCAGAGTGGGGTCAGGATGGGGTCAGGGTGAGGTCGACGTGGGGTCAGGGTGGGGTCATGGTGCACACTCACCCTCCTTGCTGGGCCGTGTCTTGCGGATCCAGTCCGTCAGGTGTCTGACGAAGTCGAAGAAGAAATCTCCCTCCGGCACGCTGATCACCTGCGGTGCGGAGACAACACACGCAGCACCATCATCAGCATCAGCAGCCATGGTCCATCCACTGCTGGATGGAGGCTCGCGCAGCCGCTGCCGGCTCGTGTGCAGGAGCTTCCACATTGAGTGTCTCACCAGCAGGGCAAGGCTCGCCCCAATCAATGCTGGTGAACTGCCAGATGGGTGCGTGCTTGAGTGCATGAGTGTGTGTATACGTGTGTGTGTGGTGAGTGCATGTGTGTGCATGTGCGTGTGTGTACGTGTGTGTACGTGTGTGTGCGTGTGTGTACGTGCATGTGTGTGTGCGTGCATGTGTGCGTGCATGTGTGTGTGTGTGTGTACGTGTGTGCGTGTGTGCGTGCGTGCATGCATGTGTGTGTGCGTGCATGTGTGTGTGCGTGCATGTGTGTGTGTGTACGTGTGTGTGCATGCATGTGTGTGTGCATGTGTGTACGTGTGTGTACGTGTGTGTGCGTGTGTGTACGTGCATGTGTGTGTGCGTGCATGTGTGTGTGTGCGTGCATGTGTGTGTGTCTTTGTATACTGAAGATTAAAATCAGTGAAGGGATGGAGGCAAGGCTAATCAGATGTCATCTATAACCTCCTGTTCCCAGGTGCTGGCTCAGGGATAGAGTCATCCTGTTGGACGACTTTACTGCCTGACTTAGCTGGCACCTGTTCCCAGGTGCCAGCTAAAGTGGCCCCTTGGGATAGAGTCATCTTGTTGGGTGACTTCAATGCCTGAGTTGGTCATGATGCTGGCACCTGGTCTGGAGTGATTTCAAGGCACGAGCCAGTTCAGCTCAATAACAACGGTAGGCGGGGGCTGCTAGACTTCTGTGCAGCCCATGGGATTGTAATCACCAACACGCCGTTCCGGCATCGGCGCATTCACACCACATCATGGATGCACGCCGGGTCCAAGCAAGAACATCGGCTGCACTCCACGGACTCCTCTCATTACGTACATTCGACTTACGAACTTTCAGAGATACGATCAAACCTGTCCGTATGTCCAACTGCCTCTTCAGACCGAGAGTTGTAAGTTCAACCGCCGCGCAATAGATGGCGGTGGTGGCATCTACGTCTGCAGAGCGTGAAGAACCAGTGGCATCTAGAGGAGATTATATAATGTTTAAAGCCATCCCCGTGTTGAGTGTACACTCAACACGGGGGAGTAAAGTTGGACTCGCAAACAAATCGACTTACGAACAGACCTGTGGAACCGAACTCGTTCACAAGTCGAGGAGTCCCTGCATATGGTTAAGGGTGTGCGGCTGTGGGCCCATGTCCTTGACAGCGGGACCTGCCGTGGAGCTGATCTTCCTACGGACCACTGGCTTGCCATGTAAGATGCGCCTACCATACTCATAGAGGGGCTCCTAGAGAGAGGGGCCCCTGAAGAGAAGCCCGTGGGGAGGGACCCTGTGGTGGTGGTAGGGGACCCTGTGGTGGTGGTGGTGGTGGGGGACCCCTGTGGTGGTGGTGGGGGACCCCTGTGGTGGTGGTGGTGGTGGGGGACCCCTGTGGTGGTGGGGTGTGGTGGTGGTGGGGACCCCTGTGGTGGTGGTGGTGGTGGTGGGGGACCCCTGTGGTGGTGGGGGACCCCTGTGGTGGTGGTGGTGGGGGACCCTGTGGTGGTGGTGGGGACCCCTGTGGTGGTGGTGGGGGACCCCTGTGGTGGTGGTCGTGGTGGTGGGGGACCCCTNTGGTGGTGGTGGTGGTGGGGGACCCCTGTGGTGGTGGTGGGGGACCCCTNTGGTGGTGGTGGTGGTGGGGGACCCCTGTGGTGGTGGTGGGGGACCCTGTGGTGGTGGTGGGGGACCCCTGTGGTGGTGGTGGTGGTGGGGACCCTGTGGTGGTGGTGGGGGACCCCTGTGGTGGTGGTGGTGGGGGACCCCTGTGGTGGTGGTGGTGGTGGTGGTGGGGGACCCCTGTGGTGGTGGTGGTGGGGACCCTGTGGTGGTGGTGGGGACCCCTGTGGTGGTGGTGGGGGACCCCTGTGGTGGTGGTGGGGACCCTGTGGTGGTGGGTGGGGACCCCTGTGGTGGTGGTGGGGACCCCTGTGGTGGTGGTGGGGGTGGTGGTGGTGGTGGTGGTGGGGGACCCTGTGGTGGTGGTGGTGGTAGGGGACCCTGCTGTGGTGGTGGTGGTGGTGGTGGGGGACCCCTGTGGTGGTGGTGGTGGTGGGGGACCCCTGCTGTGGTGGTGGTGGTGGTAGGGACCCCTGTGGTGGTGGTGGTGGGGGACCCCTGCTGTGGTGGTGGTGGTAGGGGACCCCTACTGTTGTGGTGGTGGTAGGGACCCTGTGGTGGTGGTGGGGGACCCCTGTGGTGGTGGTGGTGGTGGTGAGGGACCCCTGTGGTGGTGGTGGTGGTGGGAGACCCCTGCTGTGGTGGTGGTGGTGGTAGGGGACCTTGTCTGCGATCTTGACGAAGAGGCTGAATCCCTCGGCGCTCTTGAGGTGCAGACGCGCTGCGATGCTCCCACAGAAGTCCTTGGCACGTGTACACGACTCTACCTCAAACGCCTGCACACACACACATACAGACACACACACAGACACACACACATACATACACACACGTGTACACGACTCTACCTCAAACGCCTGCACACACACACACATACACACACACATACAGACACACACACAGACACACACACATACATACACACACGTGTACACGACTCTACCTCAAACGCCTGCACACACACACACAGACACACACACACATACACACAGACACACACAGACACACAGACACACAGACACACATACATACAGACACACATACACACACAGACACACACACAGACACACACACACATACACACACATACACACATACATACACACACACATACAGACACACATACACACACGTGTACACGACTCTACCTCAAACGCCTGCACACACACACACACAGACACACACATACACACAGACACACACAGACACACAGACACACAGACACACATACAGACACACATACACACAACACACACACAGACACACACACACACACACATACACACATACATACACACACAGACACACACACACACGCGTACACGACTCTACCTCAAACGCCTGCACACACAGACACACATACAGACACACACACAGACATACATACATACATACACACACACATACAGACACACACATACNCACATACACACACACAGACACACACACACACACACACACACACATACATACACACATACACACATACAGACACACACACACGCGTACACGACTCTACCTCAAACGCCTGCACACACACACACACAAAGACAAAGATCCCCATATAGCCTTAACAGACTGTAGGGGCAAGTGCTGTTAGCGAGCACCTATGAAGGCCGGAACGGTACACGAGGGGGTGGGTGGCCAGCACCACGCCGACCGCCTTTGTCTCCCTAGTGGCAATGTTTACACACCGCACCAGGTACTCATTTGAGGCTGAGTCGACCTAGGGTAGGCCCAGGACCGGTTCAGAAAACCGTCACCGGTGTTGGTGGCCGTGAGCGGGAGTTGAACTCGGATTGCCAGGTTCATAGTGCAGCGTAGCGCTAACCACTGCACCACCGCTCCCTCCCACACACAGACGCACGTACACACGTGCACATACGCACACACGCATGAATCCACGCACGCACGAATCCACACACACACGCACGTGTGTGAGCGAGTGAGTGTGCAAGTGTGTGGGTGAGTGAGTGTGTGAGTGAGCGTGTGAGTGAGCGACACACACACATACATACACACACGTGTACACGACTCTACCTCAAACGCCTGCACACACACACACATACACACACACACATACAGACACACACACAGACACACACACATACATACACACACGTGTACACGACTCTACCTCAAACGCCTGCACACACACACACAGACACACACATACACACAGACACACACAGACACACACAGACACACAGACACACAGACACACATACATACAGACACACATACACACACAGACACACACACAGACACACACACATACACACACACATACACACATACATACACACACACATACAGACACACATACACACACGTGTACACGACTCTACCTCAAACGCCTGCACACACACACAGACACACACACATACACACAGACACACACAGACACACACAGACACACAGACACACAGACACACATACATACACACATACACACACAGACACACACACAGACACACACACACATACACACACATACACACGTACATACACACACACATACAGACACACACACACACGCGTACACGACTCTACCTCAAACGCCTGCACACACAGACACACATACAGACACACACAGACATACATACACACACATACAGACACACACATACACACACACACAGACACACACACACACACACACACACACATACATACACACATACACACATACAGACACACACACACGCGTACACACTACCTCAAACGCCTGACACACACACACACAAAGACAAAGATCCCCCATATAGCCTTAACAGACTGTAGGGGCAAGTGCTGTTAGCGAGCACCTATGAAGGCCGGAACGGTACACGAGGGGGTGGGTGGCCAGCACCACGCCCGACCGCCTTTGTCTCCCTAGTGGCAATGTTTACACACCGCACCAGGTACTCATTTGAGGCTGAGTCGACCTAGGGTAGGCCCAGGACCGGTTCAGAAAACCGTCACTGTTGGTGGCCGTGAGCGGGAGTTGAACTCGGATTGCCAGGTTCATAGTGCAGCGCGCTAACCACTGCACCACCGCTCCCTCCCACACACAGACGCACGTACACACGTGCACATACGCACACACGCATGAATCCACGCACGCACGAATCCACACACACACGCACGTGTGTGAGCGAGTGAGTGTGCAAGTGTGTGGGTGAGTGAGTGTGTGAGTGAGCGTGTGAGTGAGCGAGTGAGTGAGCGTGCAAGTGGGTAACAGTACGAGTGAGTAAGTGAGCGAGTGAGCGAGCGTGTGGGTGAGCGTGTGAGTGAGCGAGTGAGCGAGTGGGTGAGAGAGCAATTGAGTAAGTGAACGAGTGAGTGAGCGAGCGTGCGGATGAGTGAGCGTGTGAGTGAGTGAGCGAGCAAGTCCACCTCGTCCGTGTCGTCAGGGAAGTAGACCTTGTGGAAGATCTGCGTGGTCTTGTGCTGGATCGCCTCCACCTCCACCACGTGCGGTGGGGACTTCCGCGAGCCGTTACTGCGCACACCGCACGTACAACACACCACACGCACAACACACCACACGCACACCGCACCGCACACACCACACGTACACCACACGCACAACACACCACACGCACAACACACCACACGCACACGCACCGCACACACCACACGTACACCACACGCACAACACACCACACGCACAACACACCACACGCACACGCACCGCACACACCACACGTACACCACACGCACAACACACCACACGTACATCGCACCACACGCACATCGCACCACACACCGCACACACCACACACACCACACACACCACACACCACACGCACAACACACGTACACCACACACACCACACGCACCACACACAACACGTACAACACACCACACGCACAACACACCACACGTACATCGCACCACACGTACACCGCACACACCGCACACACCTCACGCACAAAACACCACACGCACAACACACCTCACGCACAAAACACCACACGCACAACACACCACACGCACCGCACCACACACACCGCACACACCACACACACCACACACACCACACACCACACGCACAACACACGTACACCACACACACCACACGCACCACACACAACACGTACAACACACCACACGCACACACACCACACGTACATCGCACCACACGTAAGCACACACACCACACGTACAACACACCACACGCCACCGCACACACCGCACACACTCACGCACAAAACACCACACGCACAACACACCACACGCACAACACACACACGCACAACACACCACCCACCACACGCACAACACACCACACGCACACGCACCGCACACACCACACGTACCCACACGCACAACACACCACACGTACATCGCACGGCACACACCGCACACACCACTCGGCAGTATGCAACGCGCACCACCACACGCAACACACACTCCACATGCACCGCACACACCACTGCACCACATACATTACATACACCACACACACCACATACACACACCACATACTCCACACACCACATGCACCGCACACACCACATACACACCGTGCACGCACACCGCACACACCACGCACACCGGACGTGCCACACGCATGCCGCACCGCGACAAAAGGCAAAGATCCCCGTATAGCCTCAACAGACTGTTGGGGGCAAGTGCTGTTTGCAAGCCATTGAAGGCCGGACGGCGACGAGGGGTCGGTGGCCAACATCACGCCAGCATGCCCGGCCGCCTTTGTCTTTCCAGGGGCGATGTTTACACACCGCAGCAGGTACTCATTTGTGACCGAGTTGACCTAGGGGAGGCCCAAAACCCGTTCGGATAACCGCACTGGTGTTGGCCGTGAGCGGGAATTAAACTCGGGTCGCCGGGTTCGTAGCGCAGCGCGCTAACCGCTGCACTACCGCCCCCACAACACCCCACACACGAACCACACACACACACACGAACCACACACCCCACACACGAACCACACACACGTGCTACCGCACGGACGCGTTTGATCGAACAAAGCGTACAGCACCACACGCAGGGCAGTGCCAGAAAACACGTGACCCGTACACCGCCAGGCACGCTCGTGCATTTAAACAAAAAACTAAACTTTTTATGTTACCAGGTAAGGCCCTCTTTTCCAGAAGCGTCCTGGCCACAAATGATAGCTCAACGAAGTGGCTCATGAGGTGGAGCTTTTGTTTGCTACTAATGTATAGTAGAAGCCCAGTAAATACTCTAAATGCATGACGTTGATTCTAAACAGAGGGAAAAAAACGGGGGACCGGAGAAAAATCCACGCGACCACGGGGAAGAGACACGCAAACTCCAAATATATCCATAATACAGGTTGTTTGGGTTGGATAGATACGAGATCCAACCCAAAAAACCTTTATTATGGATGATATTGGTCGCAAAACTCAAATATACAGCAGCAGGCATCATGGTCGGGATTGAACCCACGACCTCCTGCGTACCAGGCGAGGTAGTTAACATCTTGCTCCACTGTGGCACTGTTTNGGGGGGGGGGAGGCGCGTGCGTGCGTCTGGGGGGTGAGCTCACCGCAGCGTCTTGTGCAGGCGGTGCGTGCAGTCGAGGGCCACGGGGTGGTGGCGCCGCGCCTGCAGGAAGCGCTGCACGTGGGGCAGCAGCAGGTTGCTGGGTGGGAAAGAGCCCAGCGCCAGCCACAGCAGCTCCCAGCCACGCTCCTCGCTGTACCTGGACGCACACACACACACGGGCACGCTCACGCACGCACACAGACACGCGCGCACACGCACACACACAACAACGACGACCGCCATCCGCCACTAAGTGGCGGTGATGTCACCACGGCGCTTGTGCCGGGAATGTGCACGTTAAGGTCACGTGAAGTGTCGAACGCTCGCCGACAGGAGGTCACGGGACAGACATTGGTGCCACCGGTTGACTGACTGAGATGAGTGGCCGATGCACCACCTGTGCCCCCTACTGTGCCAACTTGCTGTGCTTTAGCCACACGGCGCTCCGCTCGTTGTTGTGAGCGTCGCTCCTCTGCCCTCTGCTGTTTGTGGAAGGCGACTGCCTTCAACTGTCCAGTAGCGCGCTTCATGAGCCTCCTCCATAGAGGCCGATCTTGACACCGCTGGTACCAGCAGGGCCAGATCATGGTCCCGTGAGGCCCCAAATGTCTTTTGGAGCCCCCCCCCCCCCCCCCGCTTTCCTATATTGGTGTCTTTCTTGCCTTCCTCCTCGCAAAATCATCCACTAGATGGTAAAAATCTCGCTGTCTGACAAGGTCCGACTGTTGACATGAGTGACAGTGAGCTGAGATGTGTTTGGCAACACGCTACTCCACAGCTCATTTTTTATTCTGCCTAAAAGGGAAATGTCCGCTCACCCTGGCAGTTTGTTACTGGCAAAGTTAGAAAAATCCAAAGTGCCACGAAAACATTGGGGAACACGGACTGCAGATGAAGTGCCTACAACGTCTCAAGCAATTTAGTTGGGCACTTCTCACCCTCAGACATGAGAGACTTGAATTGGATGAGTTCATTGGCAAAGTTCATGTCCAGATGTGATGGCTATGCAGCGGCGAGTGCATTTACCTTGTCCACTATGACATCACTGTTAGACACCTGATCTGACACCAACAGAACTCCAAAGAGACCGGTCAAACGCTTGTAAGCATCCAAGCGATGTTCAAGGCATGCCACTAGCTTATCAGTGACCACACAAAATGTTTCTATTTTTAACTTCTCCCTCCCCTCATCTGCAAATGTTTTGCGTTTCCTCTTTCGCTGAAGATCGTGCTCAGATGACTGAGATACACCTGTCACATTTAAGGCTGCCCTTTCAAAAGCCTCAAACTGGTTTCGCTGTTCCGCCACAAAATCCCTCAACGAAGACAAAAGCTGCGCTGCTACGGAGATGTCAATGTCACTTTTCTGTAGATGCATGCTTGTAGCGTGGAACCGGTCAAGCACGATGTCCCAGACACGTGCCATGAACACCATCTCTAAGGTGTGCAATTTAGCACGTAGCCCAGCGGCCTCAATTCGAGTATCTCTTTTGTCATTACCATCATTGCACACACCACCGAAGGCCTCTCTGATGTGGGTGTCATTTCTCCACAGTGCCTTGGTTGACTCTGCCCTGAGCACGCCACCGAGTACTGGACAGCGATTTTAATTTTTTATTTAAAGCTTTCGTGACTGCAGGGATTCATCTTCTTGGTTCTTTCGGTAAAGTCACGTAGAAGGGAAGTAATAAAATAAAATAAAAACATACTAAAATAATTCTCACGACGTTTCGGCCACAACGCAAGCAGCCGTCTTCAGGTGAAGAATAGGTCTGTCGGGAAGACAGCGTCTGACTCTGTTATTTCCCTTCTACGTGACTTTACCGAAAGAACCAAGAAGCAGTTTAATTAAATTTAGATTTCAAGCTTTCGTGACTGCAGGGATTCATCTTCTTGGTTCTTTCGGTAAAGTCACGTAGAAGGGAAATAATAAAATAATAAAAATAAACCAATAAAATAATTCTCACGAGAAATGCCGAAACGTTGTGAGAATTATTTTAGTATGTTTTATTTTTATTATTTTATTACTTTCCTTCTACGTGACTACCGAAAGAACCAAGAAGAGCGATTTTAATGTCAGTCTGACCTCTGTCTTCCGAAAGACGTTCCCCCATCTGTGTGTGGATGAAGAGCAAATTGTGTACAATGACTGCAACATGTTAAAAACTCGTCAGCCTCTGGGCTACTGCCGTCTAAGGTGTTAACACCAACTAAGTTAAGTGAATGCGCTGCGCAAGGCACAGACTCTATCAGAGTTTGTTTCAGGTGGGCCTGTAGCCCATTGTATTTTCCTGACATGTTGCTTGCATTGTCATTTGACTGACCTCTACAGTTTGAGAGGTCCAACCCAAGGCCCTCCACCATCAGAGTCACAGTCTCTTAAACTTTTACCAGTGTGAGTCTCAATTGGCTCAAAGCGCAGGAATCGCTCCACCACCTTCCTGCTGTTGTTAACAAACCGGAATATGAACGTCAATCGGTCCACATGTGACAGGTCTGGGGTGAAGTCAACAATTATTGAAAATATTTGGCATCACGAATCTCATCTGCTATTGTGTGGCGAGTTCTCTGACCCATTAGCTCAATGAGTTCTTCACATTTTGTCGACGACAAATAGGACACTGTGCCTCTATTCCTTTTCCGCCAAACTTTTAAATATGTTCAGCTAAGAATGGGCCAAATTATGACTGCAATTCTAGGATGCCAAGGAAATTACCGTTATGGGTTGACCCAAACCGTTCATCATCTCCCATAAACGCAAGTCCTCTTTCACCCAAGAACTTGATCACCGCTACAACTCGTTTTAAAATGTCCCTCTAGTATTTACGTTCCCCATCAAGTTGCTGCATGATATCTGCATCTACAGCACTGCCCTTTATCCGCTGGAGCAAGGCAAACGTGCATGATCTGTGTTCTGTACTCTTTGCGTGTTCCCCTATTCTTTCAGAGTGATTCCAGTCACTAAACCCCTGACTAAAGCCACCGAGCTTGCTGGAGAACAGTTTGCATGCTAAACAGTCCACACACAACCTGTTGAGGGTAAGTGCAGTAGCCACTGTCTAGAAACCTTCTGCCCCTTTGGCAATTTCCAGTTCAGAAGTTCATCGTTGAAACTTCTCGTCTTTCCACCAAGCGCTCTATCTCGGACTGAAGCTGGGTGTTTTTCACTACGGTTGTGGAAGGGGACTGCTCCTCTTTCAATAAGCACCGACTCAACAATGTCACTGGAAGTTCTTTGCCATAATGCATGGTCAGTGACCTCATAGCACCAGGAATGGCTTTGGTTGCTGATTTGATTCCTGTGAACTGCCCAACTGCTCCTGAGGTGGAAATGACGGTTCTTGTATTATACCATTAGCTGCTGAGGGTTCACCTTCAAAGGATGGCTCTGTGGGAGTGACAACATGACTGGAAACTGGACTAGTGCTAGTTCCTTCCTCACAGCTGACAATAGTGCTGCTGTCATCATCGTTACTATCAGATGGTTTTTGAAAGAAGTTGGCAATGAGTGGAATACTTTGAAGCAAAATTTCGGAACTAGTATGCTATTTATATGAATACATTTTTATAGCATATCTCAATACTTATGAAATAATAATTGAATTAATATATATTAATAATGACAACACCCTTCAAATACTCTTGTTGTAAAATACAATCAAGTGGTAGTATTTTATCGTCTACTTGTACCTAAAGGCAGCTTTGAGTAGCAATATTGATTTGAAGCTTTCGTGACTGCAGGATCCATATACTCTTTGGTTCTTTCGGTAAAGTCACGTGGGTGAAATAAAATCATATCTACGTGACTTTACCGAAAGAACCAAAGAGTATAGCATTGAGTAGATAAAATAAAAACATAGAAAAGCACGTAAAATAAAATAACCCTAACCCTTTAAAAAAGCTGTGGGAAAATAGCCCTTGGGAGGGATTGTTGAAATAGCCTCTAAAAAGGCTGTTGTTTTAGAAAAAGATTTAAAAAGTCTGAATATATTTACTGTGGCGAACCAAGCAAGAAAGCAGGCATCTGTCTGTGGCTTTTCCTACCAATAAACGTCTCATAGACCTGCCTGACACAGAGAGAATTATGTTGCTTGAAATTCAAAAGATGACTTTTTTTCATTGGCTGAACAACCAACAAAGGTTTCTGATAAGTCAGTGAAATGACTTGGTGGAGTCTATGCACCTAGGCCACACCCCATGTCAACGTGAGCATTATCTACTTCCGTGGTTCTAAAAACTGACGGTCTATGGAAAAACTGAATGGGGTTTTCCTTCATCTTTAGTATGGGTTGGGTCTCTTATATATGCGTTAGTCTATGAAAAAATATAGCTTTGGCATATTTTTTTAATGTTTCACAAAACCGCGGTATATTTTTAATAATTAATTTGTCAACGGCTTACTAAGCTCTCAACAAACGACGAGTCCTTGGTCTCACTAGCGGGCTTCTTAGTGCAGCTAATTTGGTTGTGAGGGCAGTAATCTGGCAAAAATGTCAGCTAGCTAACTAATTTCTGTTAACAAGCTGAATCATCTGGACAGCTAGCTAGGGGAAATGGGCAGCTAGCTAGAACAAAGGGATAGCGAGTTACGGTGAGTCAAGTAACAAACGGCTTGCCATCATATGACGCCCTTCAAACCGTCCTGTCATGCAGAATGGACCGACTTGTTGGTGAATATTTATCATGTCACAGCGTATTGTAGCGTGCCAACCAGTGGCTCAGCTGTACGGAAGCACTGCACTCTCCTAGCGGCTCTCGTTTAAGCATGCACTGTACGTGCCAAGGGGCCCCCAGGTGTTACACTCGATGTGTGCACCGAGGGGCTTGGGGCCCTAGTGGTGAGCTCACTCTTTAAACACCGAGGGATCTGGGGGGCCCTCACATTGTAAGTGCCGAGGGGTCTGGGGGGCAGTAGTGGTGAGCTCACTCTTGAAGCACCCAGGGGTCTCGTGGTCAGCTTGCGCTGTGCGCACTCAGAGCCCTGGCGTTCAACTTCCTTCGGAAGTCTTGGACCACGTACCGCGCCCGTTTAGTCTCCTCTATCTGACTGAACAAAAGCTGTTAAGGCATGCGGTGACTGGGTATGTGGGCTACATAACCCAGCTAACGCAGCCTTGCCTGCCGGAGGAGGTCACCGAGGATCTGTGAGCTCCGTACATAATCCGGCCTGGTTAAACCCTGGATGGATCGTAGGCAGGCCAGCCTAAATGTTTCTAACCGGCGAAGATACTCCATTAGGGGGGTCCACGTTTCGCAAGCATAGAGAAGGAAGGGCATGACTGTGGCCGATAAGACCCGAAGCTTCGTGTGGCATGACAGACCAGGTATCTTCCACACAGCGTTACGCAGCCAATGAAAAGTTAATGCCGCTCGACTGATTCGGAGCGAGACCTCTGCTGTCAAACCGGAGCTGGTCATAAGCACACTGCCCAGGTATGCTTATGACCAGCAATCTCTCCACAACTGCCCACCATCAATGGCACAACATACCACACACGCACACACACACAGACAAAGGTCCCCTGGGCAGCCCACACTCACGCTAGTGGGGCAAGTGCCGTGAGCGAGAAGCGCCTTTGAGAAGGCCGGCACGGCGTACGAGAAGGGGCGGTGTACGGTCCCCGCGTGTCCCTCCACGTCCATCCGTGCACCCCCGCGTCCCCACCGTACGTAATCAACTTGGTTGTCGCTCCGTGTGCCCCCCGTGCCCCCCCCCCCCGTGTCCCCGCGTGCGTACTTGACATGGTTGTCGGTGAGCTGCTTGATAATCTGGCAGATGATCTCGTCCTTGAGGGGCTCGGTGTGCAGCGCCGCCTCAAACACCTGGTCCGTGAGCTCGTTCCCCAGCGTGCCCGCCGCGACGGGTAGTCCCCCATGTACTTCAGCACCGGTGCGGTGCCGTCAAGGATTCGCAACGCCACACCGCACCCCGCACACTCACAAAAAACCACCACGCTCACAGACTCACAAAGGGGGGTTGGCGGATCACACGGGGAGGCCGCCAGAGTACGATGGCAGTACAGCAAGCGGGATGATGCCCATCTGTACTATGGGGATCGAGTGTTTACTCCTCTCCGGTTTTCTCCGGGTACTCCGCTTACGTCCCACGTGGTGCAATCCACTCACTCATTAACGGGCTTGGCTAAACATACCAATATAAGAGCACCGAATGAGTGAGTAGGTGACTCAGTAAGCGAGTGACTAAGTGAGTTTGTGAGTGAGAGAGGAGCCTGGGGGTTGATCAAAGCGCAAATGAGATGCCCGCTGGCGCCCGCTAGCGCCCGCTGGCGCCCGCTAGCGCCCGCGAGCTTGAGTGTGAGTGGTGAGGATATCCATGAAGGCCATGCAGGCCTCTTGGCTCATCTCCTCGGTGGTGGCCGCCTTGCGCAGCAGCGGCTGCTTGAGGGGCTCCCGGGTGCAGGCCCACAGGCGCTCGCGGCCCGCGAGCGCGCCATCATCACGCGGCTGAGCGTGTGCTTCGGGGCGCCCTGATCCCTCGCCANGGGGGGGGGAGCAGGGGGAGAGGGGATCGTGGGGGAGAAGAAGAGTTCGTGGGCGGGGAGAGGGATTGCGGGCAGGGAGAGAGATCACGGTGAGCGTGAGGAGATCATGGAGATCACATTAAATGAGCTGTGATCCACCCTGGCTAGGTGGTGGTGGTGCCACCCTGGCTGGGTGAAGGGTGGTGGTGGTGATGGTGGTGCCACCCTGGCTGGGTGACTTGGTGGTGGTGGTGGTGGTGTTAGTGGTGGTGGTGGTGGTGGTGGTGCCACCCTGGCTGAGTGACTTGGTGGTGGTGGTGGTGGTGGTGCCACCCTGGCTGGTGACTTGGTGTGGTGGTGGTGGTGGTGGTGTTAGTGGTGGTGGTGGTGGTGCCACCCTGGCTGAGTGACTTGGTGGTGGTGGTGGACGCTGGCTCCCTGTCGATGCGTCTGCGGCGGTGCCGCTCACCGGAAGTGATCGAGCGCAAACTCCTCCAGCGTGTAGAGCGCCACCGACTCCTCCGAGCCCTGCACGGCCTGCTGGGAAGTGCGCATCACTTCCTGCCGCTGGTCAGGCGTCATGGTAACCAGCGCCTGCCGAACATCGACGACATCGGAGTCAGAGTCACAGCGATCTCCTCAGCTGGTGCATCTGAATGAAAACTCAACTTGTTTTTCATTAGATAAGTCCCACTGAGTTCCGTAGCTCTGGCTATCACAAATGATAGCTCAACGAAGCGGCTTTTCATCGCATGCAAATGTATTGCAGCCAAATACTTAAAACGTGCGACGTTGATTCTAAATGTGGAGGAAAACACTGGAGGACCTGGAGGAAAATCCACGCGACCACAGAGAGAGACACGCAAACTCCAACTACACAGCAGCAGGCGTCAGGGTCGGATCGAACCAACAACCTTCTGCATACCGGGTTGAGGTCGTTAACATTTCGCCACCACAGCGCATCTCGCGTTCACAGCCATTGCTGGAAATTCCACGTTTCTATGGCGGAGAGCATGTCCATCCAATGGCCAACCGCTGTTGACTTCCGCACAAAGTGGTGCTCGTTTTATAGACCCCAGAGGGCGGGATTATGATTGGCTGAGTCAACCTGCCCAGCCAGGATTTGAACTCACGGCCTTTTGATTGTGCTCGCTCTAGGTCTGAGCCAGCCGTTTGGTTTGTGCACACACAAAGACAAAGATCGCCCACGTAGCCTTCACAGACTGTTGGGGCAAGTGCTGTTAGTGAGCAGCACCTATAAATTCCAGGGGTGGGTGGGCAGCACCACGTTTGACCGCCTTTGTCTCCCTAACGGCGAAGTTTTACACATCGCAAAAGGTACTCATTTGAGGTTGAGTCGACCTAAGGTAGACCCAGGGCCGGTTCAGATAATCGACACTTCTATTCGTCATGAGCGGGAATCGAATGCGGGTCGGTGGGTTTGTAGTACAGCATGCTAACTGCTGCACCACCGCTCCCCACCACATACTCACACGCTCGCACACGTGTGCCCGTGTGTGTATGTATGCATATGTAGTAAGTATGTAGGAGGCTTGACGACAGGGTCGGAGGCACACTTATTTATTACACCAACTTGTGCACACACAGTACTTACGGGGTATCGTCCCCTTCACTTGGCTACAGGGATACACAACAGCTAACCCCGCTAACCTACGCCCAAGTCCTCCACTACGGAGCTAGGGGAGGCTACCTATCCCAGCCCTGGTCAAGCTGGGATCCCGGCACCCTGAGTCTCCAGACCGGCTCGTCAGTCTGGGCTCTCGGGGCCACGCCACCGGCTTGCCCTGGTCGGCCCTTACAAGGACAGGAGCCAGGGGAGCTCTGGGGCCTATTCTAGCGGGTCTTCCGTCTTCTCTGGTTAAAGCTGATCCCGACTTTGAGCCCTCGGCTCACCACCTTTTATAGGACTCGGNCCCCGGGAGGGGCCCGTGGGGGATGCAGGTGCGGACGTCGGTGCGAGCACCTCCCCTGTGTACGGCCGTAACCCCGCCCCTTGTGTTTGTTAGCCATCCGTGGCCATGCACAATTACACCTCTACATCCGTGGCCATGCACAATTACACCTCTACATCACCCCCCCTGTACAGCTCGCAGCCGTCCCCGGCTGCAAAAAAAATCTGAATAAAGGTGCATCCCTCCCGAAAACCGTGTGTGTGCCTCGCGTAATTTTAACAAGAAAAAAGAGAACCATAACAAGAACAACAACAGGAAGAGAAAAAAATAACCCGACGCACCCCCCGAATAAATACCCCATTCCCCAAAGCCAACATATATACACGCACTCCGGACGCCTCCCCCCCACTGTCCGCAAGGCCCCCAACGGCCGACCTCACAATAGTCTGCGCGTTTTGGCGCGCGTTCTCGCGGTGGGCCCGTCACAAGGGCCCGTCCCGGCACGCTCAGTGGCGGTTGTTGACGGTCCGGGTGCAAGAGAGTCTGGCGTCGCTGCCGAGTGACCCCCGACCCCTCCGAGAGGGGTTGGCGAGCGTGGACCCGTCACTCCTGTTGCACCTGGAGACGGAACAGTTGATGTCAGGTTAGGCGAGAGCAGCGACATCGGGGAGTCGGCGGAACCCTCACACGTTTGGCCATGCGTGTGTGTGTGTGAACCACGGGGCGGCGCGATGAACGGTTTCAACCTTGAGGGGTGCACGTACCACCGACGCCTCCCCATTTGACGCGAACACATTGCGGCCGCAAGACCTGTACGACCTCCACTGGCCCTGCCACGGCCGTACCAACTTTGACGAGGTTGCCAGCGGCACCTGGGACAGTGCAACCATGCCCTGTCCCTGGTTTCCATTTGAACACATGTACCCGCCCTAGCCGAAGCCTCTCGTTCGCCCTCTGGCGGAGTTCAGAATTTTGCACGGCCGCTTCCCGCGCCTCAGATAATTTGCTGATGTTAAATTTAACGTGTTCGGACAAGGTAGACTTCGCCTGAGGCGCCGAGAGCTTCAGCTGGGTCGTCACAGGGGGTTAGCCTCGCGGCCATACATTAAAAAGAAAGGGGAAAATCCGGTGGCCGCATGGGGAGCCATCCTGTAGGCCTGCAACACACCGGCTATGCGAAGGTCCCAATCTGTCTGGGATTCCAACACCTGCTGGGACAGCATAGACGTGATGGTCCGATGCAGCCGTTCCACCATCCCGTCAGTTTGTGGGTGATACGGGGAGGTCCGAATTTTCTCCGTACCCAAGAGGTCGCACACCTCGCGGAGGAGTTTTCCCGAAAAATTCTTACCCTGGTCGGTAAGTAGCCGTTCCGGAGCACCCTTGTCGAGGACATAGCCCTGGACAAAGGCCTCCGCGATGGCTGCTGCCGACTGGTTGGCCAGGGGCCAGGCCATAGGCCATCTCGTGAAGTATTCGACCCCTGTCAATAAATACCTATTCCCCCTGGGTGTAGCGGGAAATGGCCCGAGTATGTCTAGAGCAACGAGCTCGTTAACCGGGAAACCTTTATGGACTGCAGTGGAGGGTTGGACCCCCTAGCTGGTGGCTTCCGCCGCGCGCATTGCGTGCACGACCCAGGAGATCCCCACGTCCTTTGCCATGCCCGGCTAGAAGAAATCGAGCTGGAGCGTGGCAAAGGTCTTGTGAACCCCCAAGTGCAGAAGCCGCTCATGAACAGCCCATACCACCTTACCCTTAATGCTGCAGGCACCACGAGCCGCTGGCGGCGGGTTTTTCCGTCCCAGTGCATTAAAAGACCCTGGAACAACCCCCACGAGTCAACGTTCGCCACCCCCTGACCAACCCCCCCGGCGCGACGGCGCAGAGCGAGGAGGGAGGTGTCCTCCATTTGGAGGCTCCCCATTCCGCGACCGACAACCCAGCAACGAATCCCTCCCTTCTTGCTCGATAGGACCCGAAGCCGAAGGCGCATCGGCGGCGGCCACGAGGACCGAATCGGTGGTGACGTTCGGGGGCCTACAACGCCCCGAACCCAAGAGGCAAGCGCACTCCGAAGTGGGTGGCAACCGCGACAGGGCGTCAGCGTTCGTGTGGCGGACGCCCTTACGATATGTGGTGACAAAGTCGTAGTCTTGGAGAATCTCCAACCATCGAGACAACTGGCCCGATGGTTGTTGAACCCGCAGAGCGTACTGTAGGGCCGCATGATCTGTACGGACGGTGAAACGCCGACCGTACAGATACGGGCGGTACTGCTGAATGAATAAACAATTGCCAATAATTCCCGACGGGTAACGCAGTACCGTTGTTCCGCTGGAGACAGTACCCGACTACCGTAAGCCACCACATGCTCTACGCCCCCAATGAGCTGGGACAGCACGCCCCGATGCCCGTGTTACTTGCATCTGTATCGAGCAAGAAGGGTTGTGAGAAATCGGGGTAATTCAATGGCGGAGCCCCACCAGGGCATTCCGGAGGGCGCGAAAAGCAGCCTCCTCCTCCGGCCCTCAATGAAACCTCCTTGGACGTCAAGGCATGCAATGGTTTCGCGATCGTAGCGAAGTCAGCCACAAACCGTCGATAGTACGACGCGAACCCAATGAAACTCCTGACCTCTCCCACCGAGGTGGGAGTCGGCCAGGAGCTGACGCATTCCGTTTTGGCGGATCAGTGGATATCCCCGAGCGCCCAACAATGTGACCCAAATACCGCACCGATTCGCGGAGCAAATGGCACTTCTGCGGTTTAAATTTTAAATTGGCAGCCCGCATTTTGAGAAAAACAGCACGCAACCTCTGGAGGTGTTCCTCGAAGGATTTGCTAAAGACGATGACATCGTCCAAGTAAATTAAACACGAATCCCATTGCAAGCCTGCCAAGACCAGTTCCATTAACCGCTGAAAAGTTGCCGGCGCAGAATGTAAGCCCATCGGCAAGCGGTTAAATTGGAAGAGACCTTGCGGTGTACGAAAAGCAGTCTTAGGTTTTGATTCGTCATCCAGAGGAAGCTGCCAGAATCCAGATAGTAAATCGAGGGTGGAAAAGAATCGCGCCCCGCCAAGGCATCGAGCGACTCATCCATTCGAGGAAGCGGGTACGCATCTGCCACAGAAATTTTGTTCAATCGCCGAAAGTCGACACAAAACCGCAGTGAGCCGTCGTGTTTTTTCACCAAAACGATCGGCGCGCCCCACAGGCTGTTGGAAGGGGAAATGATATCGGCGGCTAGCATGTCATCAACAGCCGATTTGACATGATCCTTTTCGGCGGGACTCAACCGAAAGGGATTTTGGCGGATTGGCGCGCTGTCACCCGTGTCAATATGGTGTCGCAGCATTTTAGTACAAACAATATCAAATTTGTGTTGACTAAAAACGTCAGCAAATTCGTTCAGGAGAACTCGCAGCTGCGCGCGCTGCGAGTCGGACAGGTCCACTGATCCCGCGCAAAGCGCATCCAGCCATCCGTCATCACAGTCCGAATGCGGTCGCGACGGAGGATCGGTGGTTACCTGACCCACGAGTGGTTCCTCATAGGGTACCGGCGTTGCGTGTGCAAGCACGGTCCCTTGAGGAACCACGGCCGTTCGCGATCCTACATTAAGGACTGCAATGAAGGGGTCCCCATCCCCTTTCACCATGGTCTGAGCCGCTAGCAAATCGGGTCCATTGACCCCGGCTCGAGATGGTCCCAACAAGACCCCCGATCCGCAACCCCTTCAGCAAACGGCCGACGCAACCTAAGAGGGACGAGCATCTGAGCCCCCGGGGTACGCGCACAGTTTTTGTCACGAGCGCCTGCACGGTGGCAAACGCCCGACGCTCCGTGGTGGGGAAGACAAAAATGTAACACGTCGGCCCGATGGGAGCTCGATGCACCCCTGGTCAATCAAGATACGGATGGGCATTTTGGCCAAGAAATACGTCCCCAACAGGCACGGAACCGCGAGTGAGGAGGAAACCAAAACAGGCCCGGATAATTTAATGTCTCCAATGCAAATTTTGGCGCGGATTTGCCCAATAATGCCCAGCGAGCCCCCGTTAGCAGCATAGCATGGCACGTCAACAGGGAGCAAGGGACGACTTTGAACGGGAAGGATGTTATAAATCAAATCAGATATAATGGTCGCCGATGCCCCTGTGTCAATTAAAATCTGCACCTCTACCCCATCAATATGACCGACCACAACCGATGATCCCGCCGATGCAGCAACGACACGATGGGCGAGCTCCGACCACTGACCCGGTTGGAGCGCTCGCCGCATTTCAGAACAATCGCGCGCAACGGGCGGCGATTTTCGAGCCCTGTTTAGTTGAGCGCGTGAGTGTGTGTCGGATGTGTGCATGGGCCAAACGTGTGAGGTGCCACGACTCGCTGCATTTCTCTGCTGGAGCTTGGGTGGAGACGGCGTGGCGTCCTGACGAGGTGTCGCCCCGCGCTGACGGGAGCCCGGCATCCTGACGCAACATGGCCTTGCAGGCCACAGTTGTAGCAGCGTGTGAGCGCCCCAGATGGCCTGGGCTGCTCCTGGCGGCTCGGTGGTGCCGCCGATCTCCATTCCCCCGCCGCTCCACCCCGCAGACCTCCTCCGATGGGAGGGCGGTGGCCGCCATGGCATGGCCGGCCACCCCCTTGGCCGCCTTGCGACGCAGAGACCGCAAGCCCCCGTGGATGTGGCGCGCGACCAGCAGGGACGACATCTCTGCGTCGTCTTGAGCCAAGACGTTGACGTCCAGCTCATCAGCGAGTAGCAGCAGCTTCTCAGCCACCATGGCGTCCACTCCCTCCTCGTCCATCCGTGGAAAAGCTGCCTTCGCCAGGGCCAGGAGAGCCGTCCGGAAGGCCAGGGGCGATTCGTTGGCGCCCCGATGCCGATCGTGGAACAGCTGCCTGCAGTCCGAAGGCGGCCCATAGACGGCTGACAGCAGCTGCAGCGCCAGGTGCAGCGTGGCGCGCTTTTCCTTAGGCGCCGAGGTGAGGGTAGCCAGGGCGTCGTTGTCCAGTATCGCCGGTAGCGCGCGTAGTGCCTCGGCGTCCGTCCAGTTCGCCATCTCTTGATGAGCGATGAACCGCCTTTTGAAGCCGCCCCAGTCTCCGTCCGCGCCCACGAATTCTTTGAGAGGCGGCAGTCGCTGCTGTAACGCGACGTCCGTGGCTGCAGATCGCTCTCCGTCGCTCCCAGCAGATGATACAGTGTGGGCGGGCTGCGAGCATGGCATCGCCGGTCGCTCTGATGTTGACGCGCTGGCTGATGCTGATGACGTCAAGGCTTGTGCTTGGCCCTCAGCAGTCACCTGACGCGGGCCGGCCCCGCCCTCTGCTCGCACTGTAGTGATGTCGGGAAATTTAACCGCGAGCCGCGTCGGGTGGCGGGAAACGTCGCCGCGCGTCGGCTGCTGTCGTCGTCCCGCGCAGCCCCTCCAGCCCCCAGCCGCGTGATCTCCTCCAACGCGGCGGCTGCGGCGTAGAGCAGCTCCGCCAGGCGGGAGTGCGCCAGCCGGAGTCCTTCGGCCGACGCATCGCCCCCTTCCTGTAGTAGCAGCGCGGGCGTACCCGGCCCCGGCTGCTCCGATCTGACCCGGCCATCTCTGGTGGTGATTCGGCCGTGGCGTCTTCTATCTCCGACTCCCTGGTACGTGTCGTCCCTCGTGTGTCCGTCGTTGAACGTTTTACTTCTGACGCCAGATGTAGTAAGTATGTAGGAGGCTTGACGACAGGGTCGGAGGCACACTTATTTATTACACCAACTTGTGCACACACAGTACTTACGGGGGTATCGTCCCCTTCACTTGGCTACAGGGATACACAACAGCTAACCCCGCTAACCTACGCCCAAGTCCTCCACTACGGAGCTAGGGGAGGCTACCTATCCCAGCCCTGGTCAAGCTGGGATCCCGGCACCCTGAGTCTCCAGACCGGCTCGTCAGTCTGGGCTCTCGGGCCACGCCACCGGCTTGCCCTGGTCGGCCCTTACAAGGACAGCGAGCCAGGGGAGCTCTGGGGCCTATTCTAGCGGGTCTTCCGTCTTCTCTGGTTAAAGCTGATCCCGACTTTGAGCCCTCCGGCTCACCACCTTTTATAGGACTCGGCCCCCGGGAGGGGCCCGTGGGGGATGCAGGTGCGGACGTCGGTGCGAGCACCTCCCCTGTGTACGGCCGTAACCCGCCCCTTGTGTTTGTTAGCCATCCGTGGCCATGCACAATTACACCTCTACATCCGTGGCCATGCACAATTACACCTCTACACATACGCATGTATATATGATACATTATATATAATACATTTTTTCCGCAACCGGCAACAGTCAATCCAGCTCGACAAGCGTGCGAGCGTGCGAGAAGTATTGAACATCCCCGCCAAAGCAGCGAGCGTTCGAGCGATCGACCGTGCGCATGCGCGATCGACCGAGCGCATGCGCGTGCCTGTATCTCGGGCAGCGGGCGCGTGAGGGTGGGCAGCACGTAGACGCAGTCCGTGGGGAAGTCCCCGCGCTGTCCCGTGCGCTCGTTGGCGGCGTGCGCCCAGCCCGTGGTGAGCACCGTGGCACCCGTGTCCTGGTCCAGCACCAGCAGGTCGCCCTTGCGGAACGTCAGGAAGGTGCCCTCCTCGCCCGCTGACGCACACGCACAGGGCACGGGGCATGGACGCACATGCACACGGGGGCACGGACGCACACGCGGGCCCGGACGCACACACGGGCACGTGAACGGACACACACGCACGGGGGCACGGACGCACACGCGGGCACGTGAACGGACACACACACGCACGGGGGCACGGACGCACACGCGGGCCCGGACGCACACACGGGCACGTGAACGGACACACACACGCACGGGGGGCACGGACGCACATGCGGGCACATGAACGGAACACACACGCACGGGGGCACGGACGCACACGCGGGCAAGTGAACGGACGCACACGCGGGCACGTGAACGGACACACACACGGGCACGTGAACGGACGCACACACGCACGGGGTATGGACGCACACACAGGCACGTGAACGGACTCCACAGGCACGTACACGCATTGCACGCACGCATACACGCACACACGCACGAACACAACAATACATAGGCACACAGATACAAATGCACACGCGGACACACACATACAAGACGAAAATCCCCCGTGTAGCCTGTGACAGACTGTTAGGGCAAGTGTCGTTAACGAGCAGTACCCGTGAAGGCTGGCACAGCGCACGAGGGGGTGGGTGGCCAGCTCCACGCCCAGCCGCCTTTGTCTCCCAGTGGCGATGTTTACACACCAGACTAGGCACTCATTCGAGGCTGAGTTGACCTCGGGGAGGCCCAGGAGCGGTTCAGATAGTCGTCGTGGGTGTTGGTGGCCGTCAGAGGGAATGGAACTCGGGTTGCCGGGTTCGTATCGCAGCGCAGCGCTAACCACTGCGCCATTGCTCCCCACACACACACACACCTGAGATCAACTGCAGTACTGGGGAGACAAAGGCGGCCGGGCGTGGTGCTGGCCACCTACCCCTCATGTGCCGAGCTGGCCTTCATAGGTGCCCACTAACAGCACTTGCCCCAACAGTTTGTTAAGGCTACACGCGCGTGTGTACTACGTGTGCGTGCGTGCGTGCGTGCGCGCGCGTGTGTGTGCGTGTGCGCGTGTGTGTGCGCGCGCGTGCGCGTGCGTGTGTGTGTGCGTGTGTGTGTGTGTGCGCGTGCGTGCGTGTGTGTGTGCGTGCGTGTGTGCGTGCGTGCGTGTGCACGTGCGTGTGTGCGTGTGTGTGCATGTGTGCGTGCGTGTGTGCGTGTGTGTGTGCGTGTGTGCGTGCGTGTGTGCGTGTGCGTGTGTGCGTGGGTGTATGTGCGTGTGTGTGTGCGTGTGTGCGTATGTGCGTGTGTGTGCGTACCGGCGCGGGACTGTCCTGCAGCGCCACGACGTAGGTGGAGCGCGAGCGCAGCCCCTCCAGGAAGAGCACGACGAGGTCGCGGACGTCGTCGGCGTTGCTCGACGTGAACGTGAACTCGTCGCCCTTGAGCGTCGCCAGCGTGAAGCTCTGCCCGTGCTGCTTTGCCCCGCTGCACACACACACACGTGCGTGAGCGTGCGTGAGTGTGCGTGAGCGTGCGTGAGCGTGCGTGAGTGTGCGTGAGTGCGTGTGCGTGAGTGCGTGCGTGCGTGAGTGCACGTGCACGCGCGCGTGTGTGTGAGTGCGCGTGCATGTAGGGGGCACAGGCGGTGCATCAGGCAGTCATCTCGGTCAACTCAGTCAGTCGACCCGTGGCACCTGGGTATGCCCGTTCGACACTTCACGTGGCCTCAAGGTGCACATGGTCTGGCACAAGCATCGTGGTGACGTCACCGCCACTTAGTGGCGAATGGCGGTTGTTGTGCATGTGTGCGCATGCGTGAGTGTCCATTCAGAGCAATAGCATAGGGGTGAGCATCGTACCCGCTATCCAGCCACTACAGCCACCCCGACCCTGACGATGCCTGCTCCCATGTTCGCGTGGATTTTTCTCCGGCTACTCTGGTTTGTCCCCTTCCACATTTAGAATCAACGTCACCACGCGTTCACAGAAATTTGACTGCTCGAAATGTCCACGCGATGATCATGTCAGCCACTTCGTTGAGCTATCATTCAGGGTGTGCAGATCGCTTCTAAAAGAAGAACTGCAAAACTCAGCGGGGCCTTTCCTCGTAAAATAATAAATAGTTTTTGGCTAACCGCAACCCGGCCGGTACCGCAACTCGGCCAGCCAGCACCGGAGGGTCCCGGGCGCGGTGAAGTGCGGTGCCGTACCGGCTGCTGGAGACGGCGGTGATGTCGGGGAAGGAGAGCTCCAGCAGCACCTGCTCCTGCTCGTCCACAAAGTAGACGCCCGTCCAGTTTACCGCCACGATCACCTCGTTCTTGGCAGGCTCGGGCCTGCGCAGGCACACACACACACACACAGGCATGTACACACACACAGGCACACACACGCACAGGCACGCACACACAGACACGCACACACATGCAGGAACACACACACACACAGGCACGCACACACACACGCAGACACGCACACACACACAGGCACACATACGCACACACAAAAGACAAAGATCCCCGTGTTGCCTGAACAGACAGTTGGGGCAAGTGCTGGTGGCGGGTAGCACCTATGAAGGCCGGCATGGCACATGAGGTGAGAAGGGAGAGGTAGGGGAGTGCGTGGAGGGGAGCAGAGAGAGGTGAGACGGGAGAGGTAGGGGAGAGCAGAGATAGGGATTCGGGATCAGGGGTTGAAATCACAGTTTAGTGGTTGGGGTCAGGGGTTGGGGTCAGGGTTCGAGGTCCGGAGTTAGGGTTGGGGTTTGGGGGTCAGCATTGGGGTCGGGGGTCAGGGGTTGAGGTCGGGGGTCAGAGTTTGAGGTCGGGAGTCAGGGTTCGGGGTCGGGGGTCAGGGTTGGGGTTTGGGGTTAGCATTGGGGTCGGGTCAGGGTCGGGGGTCAGGGTTCTGGGTCGGGGGTCGCACACCAGAGAACTTGTAGGCCTCGTAGAAGCGAGAGAAGAGCAGTGGCCACTTGAAGCGAGCGAAGTTGACGACGTCCTCACGCACCTTGCGGGGGTCCACGCGCTGCTGCGTGTACACAGCCTGGCGCGGGCAGTGGGGGTGTGGCACACACGCACACACAGCATGGTACACACACACACACACAGCATGGTACACACACACACAGCATGGCACACACACACACAGCATGGCACACACAACATGGTACACACACACACAGCATGGCACACACAACATGGTNCACACACACACAGTATGGTACACACACACAGCATGGCACACACAACATGGTACACACACACACATCATGGTACACACACACACACAGCATGGCACACACAACATGGTACACACACACACACAGCATGGTNCACACACACACACACACAGCATGGCACACACAACATGGTACACACACACACACAGCATGGTACACACGCACACACACAGCATGGCACACACAACATGGTACACACCCACACACAGCATGGTACACACGCACACACAACATGGTACACACACACACACAGCATGGTACACACGCACACACACAGCATGGCACACACAACATGGTACACACACACACAGCATGGTACACACGCACACACACAGCATGGCACACACAACATGGTACACACCCACACACAGCATGGCACACACGCACACACAGCATGGCACACACACACACACAGCATGGCACACACACAGCATGGCACACACGCACACACAGCATGGCACACATGCACACACAGTGCAGCACACACGCACACACATACGGCACACACAGCATGGCACACACGCACACACAGCATGGCACACACACACGTACATTGCACCCACATTGCACACACAACTTCCTACAGACGCGCACTGGAGGTGCCCGCGTCGCTCCAGGGGCAATCGCCGTTGGCGAGCACACGAGGGGCGTGGGTGGCCAGCAGTACGCCGCCGCCGCCACCTTTGTCTCTCCGCTGGCTAGTGGATATATCCAGCGCCAGCGTTGGTCGCGAGTGGGAATCAAACCGCAGCACACCACACGACACCACACCGCACTGCACCACACCACTGCCCACCACGGCACTCCACACCACACCGCACCACACCACACTACACCACACTACACCAGCCCACGCCACACTACACCACACCACACTACACCACACTACACCACACTACACCAGCCCATGCCACACCAGAATACACCGCACCACACCACACTACAGCAGCCCATGCCACGCCACACCACACCGGACTACAGTGCACCACAACACACTACACCACTANACCACACTACACCACACTACACCAACCGCAAACACACTACACCNCACTACACCACTACACCACACATACACCACACTACACACACCACACTACACCACACTACACTGTACCACACCACACTACACCAGCCCATGCCACACCACACCGCACCGCACCACACCGCACTGCACGGCACCTTCTTGTGTGCGGCGGCGATGATCTGCGCCCACTTGTCGGGCGGCCGCTGTGCGGTGACGTCGCGGTCGGGCACGTAGGAGGGCACCAGGGAGAGCAGCCGCTCGGGCAGCACCTCGCAGCCGTACTCCACGTAGTACTGCTGGGCCGCCAGCTCCGCCAGGTCCTCCTCCTGGAGACAGAGACACGGGGACAGAGACACGGGGACAGAGTGAGACACAGAGACACGGGGACAGAGTGAGACACAGAGCACAGGGACAGAGACACGGAGACAGAGACACGGGGACAGAGACACGTAGTACTGCTGGGCCGCCAGCTCCGCCAGGTCCTCCTCCTGGAGACACGGGGACAGAGTGAGACACAGAGACACGGGGACAGAGACATGGAGACACAGAGACACGGGGACAGAGACACGTAGTACTGCTGGGCCGCCAGCTCCGCCAGGTCCTCCTCCTGGAGACAGAGACACAGGGACAGAGACACGGGGACAGAGACACGGGGACAGAGACACGGGGACATGGAGACAGAGACATGGGACAGAGACACAGAGACACAGAGACAGAGTGAGACACAGAGATACGTAGTACTGCTGGGCCGCCAGCTCCGCCAGGTCCTCCTCCTGGAGACAGAGACACGGGGACAGAGACACGGGGACAGAGTGAGACACAGAGACACGTAGTACTGCTGGGCCGCCAGCTCCGCCAGGTCCTCCTCCTGGAGACACGGGGACAGAGACACGGAGACACGGGAACAGAGTGAGACACAGAGACACGGGGACAGAGACACGGGGACAGAGACACGGGACAGAGTGAGACACAGATACACGGGACAGAGACACGGGGACAGAGACACGGGGCAGAGACACGGGGGCAGAGACACGGGGACAGAGACACGGGGACAGAGACACGGGGACAGAGACACGAGGGCAGAGACATGGGGGCAGAGACACGGGACAGAGTGAGACACACAGAGAGAGACACAGAGACAGAGTGAGACAGAGTGAGACACGGAGACAGAGTGAGACACGGGACAGAGACACGGGGACAGAGACACGGAGACAGAGTGAGACACGGGGACAGAGAGAGACACGGGGACAGAGTGAGACACGGGACAGAGACACGGGGACAGAGACACGGAGACAGAGTGAGACACGGGGACAGAGAGAGACACGGGGACAGAGTGAGACACGGGGACAGAGAGAGACACGGGGACAGAGTGAGACACGGGACAGAGTGAGACACGGGGACCCACAGAGACCCATAGAGACCCACAGAGACCCATAGAGATACACAGAGACCCACAGAGATACACAGAGGCCCATATAGACCCATAAAGACCCATAGAGACCCACAGAGACCCACAGAGATACACAGAGATACACAGAGATACACAGAGACGCACAGAGACCCACAGAGATACACAGAGACCCACCTTGTCACAGCGGTACTCGCCGAACTTGACCCCGCGCACGACCTGCTGGTAGATGAGGTTGGTGCTGACGGGTCGGCGGTGGGTCGTGCCACGGGGCGAAGATCTCCTTGCGGAAGAAGAGGCGCCAGGGAGCGTTGCGCTCCTGCGCTCCCTGCTCCTTGGCGTACTGCTCGCACTGCGAGATGGCGTCCATCACGTGGTCGCTGCCGCTGCCCAGCGAGGACACCTGCCCGCCACCACCGCAACAACAACAACAAGATTCAACAACAACAAGAAGATACAACAACAACAACTACAACAGCCGCCATTCGCCACGAAGTGGAGGTGACGTCGTTACAGCACGTGTCCCAGACACTCACACAAACACTCACTCACTCCCACAAACACTCCTCACACAAACACTCACTCACACAAACACTCACTCACTCACACAAACACTCACTCACTCACACAAACACTCACTCACTCACACAAACACTCACTCACTCACACAAACACTCACTCACACAAACACTCACTCACTCACACAAACACTCACTCCCACAAACACTCACTCACTCACACAAACACTCACTCCCACNACACAAACACAAACACTCACTCGCACAAACACTCACTCACTCCCACAAACACTCACTCGCACAAACACTCACTCACCCAAACACTCACTCACTCACACAAACACTCACTCACTCACACAAACACTCACTCACACAAACACTCACTCACACAAACACCCACTCACTCACACAAACACTCACTCACTCACAAAACACTCACTCACAAACACTCACTCACACAAATACTCACTCACCCAAACACTCACTCCGACAAACACTCACTCACTCACACAAACACTCACACTCACTCACACAAACACTCACTCACTCACACAAACACTCACTCACACAAACACTCACTCACACAAACACTCACTCACTCACACAAACACTCACTCCCACAAACACTCACTCCTACAAACACTCACTCACTCACACAAACACTCACTCACACAAACACTCACTCCCACAACACTCACTCACTCCACAAACACTCACTCACTCACACAAACACACACTCACTCACTCACACAAACACTCACTCACACAAACACTCACTCACTCACACAAACACTCACTCACACCCATACTCACTCACACAAACACTCACTCACTCACACAAACACTCACTCACCCAAACACTCACTCACACAAACACTCACTCACTGACACAAATACTCACTCACTCACACAAACACTCACTCACACAAACACTCACTCACTCACACCGATACTCACTCACTCATACAAAACTCACTCACTCACACAAACACTCACTCCACAAACACTCACTCACACAAACACTCACTCACTCACACAAACACTCACTCCACAAACACTCACTCCTACAAACACTCCCCCACTNAACACACACACAAACACTCACTCACTCACACAAACACTCACTCACACAAACACTCACTCACTCCAAAAACACTCACTCACTCACAAACACTCACTCACTCACACAAACACTCACTCACACAAACACTCACTCACACAAACACTCACTCACTCACACAAACACTCACTCACACAAACACTCACTCACACAAACACTCACTCCCACAAACACTCACTCACACAAACACTCACTCCACAAACACTCACACAAACACTCACTCGCACAAACACTCACCCACTCCCCCAACCACTCACTCCCACGAACACTCACTCACTCACACAAACACTCACTCACTCACACAAACACTCACTCACACAAACACTCACTCCCACAAACACTCACTCACACAAACACTCACTCACTCACACAAACACTCACTCACACAAACACTCACTCGCACAAACACTCACTCACACAAACACTCACTCACACAAACACTCACTCACTCACACAAACACTCACTCACACAAACACTCACACTCACTCACACAAACACTCACTCCCACAAACACTCACTCACTCACACAAACACTCACTCCCACAAACACTCACTCACACAAACACTCACTCGCACAAACACTCACTCACTCCCACAAACACTCACTCGCACAAACACTCACTCACTCCCACGAACACTCACTCACTCACACAAACACTCACCACACAAACACTCACTCACACAAACACTCACTCACACAAACACTCACACTCACTCACACAAACACTCACACTCACTCACAAACATCATCACAAACACTCACTCACACAAATACTCACTCACCCAAACACTCACTCCGACAAACACTCACTCACTCACACAAACACTCACACTCACTCACACAAACACTCACTCACTCACACAAACACTCACTCACACAAACACTCACTCACACAAACACTCACTCACTCACACAAACACTCACTCCCACAAACACTCACTCCTACAAACACTCACTCACTCACACAAACACTCACTCACACAAACACTCACTCCCACAACACTCACTCCCACAAACACTCACTCACTCTCACAAACACTCACTCACTCACACAAACACACACTCACTCACTCACACAAACACTCACTCACACAAACACTCACTCACTCACACACTCACTCACACAAACACACACTCACTCACTCACTCACACAAACACTCACTCACACAAACACTCACTCAATCACACAAACACTCACTCACTCACACCGATACTCACTCACACAAACACTCACTCACCCAAACACTCACTCACACAAACACTCACTCACTGACACAAACACTCACTCACTCACACAAACACTCACTCCCACAAACACTCACTCACTCACACAAACACTCACTCACTCACATAAACACTCACTCACACAAACACTCACTCACTCACATAAACACTCCCTCACATAAACACTCACACAAACACTCACTCACTCACACAAACACTCACTCACACAAACACTCACTCACTCACATAAACACTCACTCACTCACATAAACACTCACTCACACAAACACTCACTCACACAAACACTCACTCACACAAACACTCACTCACTCACACAAACACTCACTCACACAAACACTCACTCACTCACACAAACACTCACTCCCACAAACACTCACTCACTCACACAAACACTCACTCCCACAAACACTCACTCACACAAACACTCACTCGCACAAACACTCACTCACTCCCACAAACACTCACTCGCACAAACACTCACTCACTCCCATGAACACTCACTCACACAAACACTCACTCACTCACACAAACACTCACTCACACAAACACTCACTCACACAAACACTCACACTCACTCACACAAACACTCACTCACTCACACAAACACTCACTCACACAAACACTCACTCACACAAATTCTCACTCACCCAAACACTCACTCCGACAAACACTCACTCACTCACACAAACACTCACACTCACTCACACAAACACTCACTCACTCACACAAACACTCACTCACACAAACACTCACTCACACAAACACTCACTCACTCACACAAACACTCACTCCCACAAACACTCACTCACTCACTCACTCACACAAACACTCACTCCCACAAACACTCACTCCCACAAACACTCACTCACTCTCACAAACACTCACTCACTCACACAAACACACACTCACTCACTCACACAAACACTCACTCACACAAACACTCACTCACTCACACAAACACTCACTCACACCGATACTCACTCACACAAACACTCACTCACACAAACACTCACTCACCCAAACACTCACTCACACAAACACTCACTCACTGACACAAACACTCACTCACTCACACAAACACTCACTCACACAAACACTCACTCACTCACACCGATACTCACTCACTCATACAAAACTCACTCACTCACACAAACACTCACTCCCACAAACACTCACTCACACAAACACTCACTCACTCACATAAACACTCACTCACACAAACACTCACTCACTCACATAAACACTCCCTCACATAAACACTCACACAAACACTCACTCACTCACACAAACACTCACTCACACAAACACTCACTCACTCACATAAACACTCACTCACTCACATAAACACTCACTCACACAAACACTCACTCACACAAACACTCACTCACACAAACACTCACTCACTCACACAAACACTCACTCACACAAACACTCACTCACTCACACAAACACTCACTCACACAAACACTCACTCGCACAAACACTCACTCACTCACACAAACACTCACACTCACTCACACAAACACTCACTCACACAAACACTCACTCACTCACACAAACACTCACTCACTCACATAAACACTCACTCACTCACACAAACACTCACTCACACAAACACTCACTCGCACAAACACTCACTCACACAAACACTCACACTCACACAAACACTCACTCTCACACAAACACTCACTCACTCGCTCATTCCCACNTTCCCCCCCGCGTGNCCCCCCCGCGTGCCCCCCCCCCCCCCCCGCGGCTCGCCTTGTCAAAGAGAGCGATGTAGAGTGAGAATCCGAAGCGGTCGGTGAGCTGCACGCGGTCTGCGAGCGCCCCGCAGAGCTCGCGCGCCGTCGTCGCCGAGTCGGCGAGCAGCGTGCGCGTCGTGCCGTCCATGAACGTGACGGGCAGCAGGATGGGCTTCTTGGACTTGGTCGCCTGCACACGCCGCACGGGGAGGGGCGGGGCGGGGGGAGGGGGGCATGGGGGGAGGGGCGGGCAGGGGGAGGCACGGGGGGCATGGTGTGTGTGCGTGTGTGTATGCGTGTGTGTGTGTGTATGCGTGTGTGCGTGTGTGTGCGTGTGCGTGTGCGTGTACGTGTGTGCGTGTGTGTGCNTGTGTGCGTGTGTGCNTGTGTGCGTGTGTGTGCGTGTGTGCGTGTGTGCGTGTGTGCGTGTGTGCGTGCGTGTGCGTGTGTGTGCGTGTGTGTGTGTACCTGCAGCTCCAGCCAGCTGGGGGGCTGCGTGCGGTGGCCGTTGGCGAAGGTGCGGCGGAGGCGCTCCTCGCAGTACGGAGCGTATCCTGGGGGGCCCTCGCCAATGAAGTTACGCAGATACTGGGGGGGGGCACNGGGGGGGCACGGGGGGGCACGGGGGGGAGGTACGGAGACACCAATCACAGGGGCTCAGCACGGCGCGGCAGCCTCCGCTCCCTCCCACACGCTCGTCTATCCAGACGCAAGTCCGTCCACCGCGCACACCGCACACGCCTGATGGTTGGTAATGACGGAGAGCTGGGCCCATCTGTGCCGTCCGCCCTGCGCTCACCAGCGCTCCCCACCACTCTGCTCCCACCACCGCCCCTCACCGCCCTCACCGCCCCTCACCGCCCTCACCGCCCTCACCGNCCCTCACCCCTCCTCACCGCCCCTCACCGCCCCTCACCGCCCCTCACCGCCCCTCACCGCCCTCACCGCCCCTCACCGCCCCTCACCGCCCCTCACCGCCCCTCACCGCCCCTCACCGCCCCTCACCTTGACGAACTTGTGCGAGGGGGAGAAGCAGCCGACGCACAGCGACATGAGGATCCAGCCGCGTGCGTGGCTGCTGCGCGACGGGTTCTGGTTCAGCTGCTTGCAGATCTGGCAGTAGATCTCGTCCCTGCGGAGACGCACGCGGGGAGGGGTGGGGGCACAGGGGGGGCACGGGGGGGGCACGGGGGGGGGTCGTGTGGGGTTGATGGCGACCGCGGCTGCTGGAGAGTGGGACACGCGGTGGGAGTGGTGGGAGTGGTGGGAGCGGTGGGAGTGGTGGGAGTGGTGGAGCGGTGGGAGTGGTGGGAGTGGTGGGAGCGGTGGGAGCGGTGGGAGTGGTGGGAGCGGTGGGAGCAGTGGGAGCGGTGAGGGCGGTGGAGCGGTGGGAGTGGTGGGAGTGGTGGGAGCGGTGGGAGCGGTGGGAGCGGTGGCATTGGGGGCGGTGGGAGCGGTGGGAGCGGTGGGAGCGGTGGGAGCGGTGGGAGTAGTGGGGCGGTGGGAGTAGTGGGGCGGTGGGAGTGGTGGGGGCGGTGGGGGCGGTGGGAGTGGTGGGGGCGGTGGGGGCGGTGGGAGTGGTGGGAGTGGTGGGAGTGGTGGGAGTGGTGGGACGGTGGGAGCGGTGGGAGCGGTGGGAGCGGTGGGAGCGGTGAGCGGTGGGAGTGGTGGGAGCGGTGAGCAGTGGGGCGGTGAGCGGTGGGAGTGGTGGGAGTGGTGGAGTGGTGGGNGCGGTGGGAGCGGTGGGGCGGTGGGAGTGGTGGGAGTGGTGGAGTGGTGGGAGTGGTGGGGCGGTGGGAGTGGTGGGAGTGGTGGGAGCGGTGGGGGCGGTGGGGCGGTGGGNGCGGTGGGAGCGGTGGGAGCGGTGGGAGTGGTGGGAGTGGTGGGAGCGGTGGGAGCAGTGGGAGCGTGAGGGCGGTGGGAGTGGTGGGAGTGGTGGGGTGGTGGGAGTGGTGGGAGCGGTGGGAGCGGTGGGGCGGTGGGAGCGGTGGGAGCGGTGGGAGCGGTGGGGCGGTGGGAGTAGTGGGGCGGTGGGAGTAGTGGGGCGGTGGGAGTGGGGGTGGGGGCGGTGGGAGTGGTGGGGCGGTGGGGGCGGTGGGAGCGGTGGGAGTGGTGGGAGTGGTGGGAGTGGTGGGGGCGGTGGGAGTGGTGGGGTGGTGGGGAGCGGTGGGGGTGGGAGTGGTGGGAGTGGTGGGGCGGTGGGAGCGGTGGGGGTGGGAGCGGTGGGAGTGGTGGGAGTGGTGGGAGTGGTGGGGGCGGTGGGGGCGGTGGGGCAGTGGTGGGAGTGGTGGGAGTGGTGGGAGTGGTGGGAGTGGTGGGGCGGTGGGAGCGGTGGGGGCGGTGGGAGTGGTGGGAGTGGTGTGGGCGGTGGGAGTGGTGGGGCGGTGGGAGCGGTGGGAGTGGTGGGAGTGGTGGGGGCGGTGGGAGTGGTGGGGCGGTGGGGGCGGTGGGGCGGTGGGAGCGGTGGGAGTGGTGGGAGTGGTGGGGGCGGTGGGAGTGGTGGGAGTGGTGGGGGCGGTGGGGCGGTGGAGCGGTGGGGGCGGTGGGAGCGGTGGGAGTGGTGGGAGTGGTGGGGGCGGTGGGAGTGGTGGGGGCGGTGGGAGTGGTGGGAGTGGTGGGGCGGTGGGGCGGTGGGAGCGGTGGGGCGGTGGGAGCGGTGGGAGCGGTGGGGGCGGTGGGAGCGGTGGGGGCGGTGGGGCGGTGGGAGCGGTGGGAGCGGTGGGGCGGTGGGAGCGGTGGGGGCGGTGGGGGCGGTGGGAGCGGTGGGAGCGGTGGGGCGGTGGGAGCGGTGGGGGCGGTGGGGGCGGTGGAGCGGTGGGGGCGGTGGGGGCGGTGGGGGCGGTGGGGGCGGTGGGAGCGGTGGGGCGGTGGGGGCGGTGGGAGTGGTGGGAGCGGTNGGGGCGGTGGGGGCGGTGGGAGTGGTGGGGGCGGTGGGGGCGGTGGGAGTGGTGGAGTGGTGGGAGCGGTGGGGGCGGTGGGGGCGGTGGGAGCGGTGGAGTGGTGGGAGTGGTGGGGCGGTGGGAGTGGTGGGGGCGGTGGGGGCGGTGGGAGCGGTGGGGGCGGTGGGAGCGGTGGGAGCGGTGGGGCGGTGGGGGCGGTGGGAGCGGTGGGGCGGTGGGGGCGGTGGGAGCGGTGGGGCCGTACCGGATGCCGGGCGAAGGATGCCGTTGCCGATGACGAAGTGAAGCTTGTCGAGGTGGAGGTGGGGCGGTCCTCCAGCATCGAGTTCCCGTGCACGAGGCCCTCCACGTCGCTCAGCCTCTTGGTCACCTACAAAGACAAAGATCCACCACCCCCCGTGTAGCCTTAGCAGGCTGTTGGGGCAAGTGCTGTCAGCGAGTAATGCCTATGAAGGCCGGCAAAGGTTCACGAGGGGAGTGGGTGGCCAGCACCACGCCCGGCCGCCTTTGTCTCCCCAGCGGTGATGTTTTTTACACACCGCACCCAGGTACTCATTTGTGGCTGAGTCGACCTAGGGCAGGTCCAGGACCGATTCAGATAATCGTCGCAGGTGTTGGCCGTGAGTGGGGATCGAACTCGGGCAGCCAGGTTTGTTGCGCAGCGTCGTGCTACCCGCTACACTACCGCTCCCCACACACACACACAGATGCACACATTCACAAACCAAGACATTCACACACACACACTCACACACATTCACACACACACTCACACACATTTACACTCTCACACATTCACACACGCACCCACATTCACACACACATTCACACACACTCACACACACGCAACACACATTCACACACATTCACACACACACTCACACGCACTCACACACACACGCATTCACACACACACACTCACACACACACACACGCATTCACACACACACACACTCACACACACACACACTCACACACTCACATAAACACACTCACACACACACACGCATTCACACACACTCACACACTCACACACACACATTCACACTCGCACACACATTCACATACACACTCACACACACGCTCACACACACTCACACACACACACACATACACACACTCACACACACACATTCACACTCACACACACATTCACACACTCACCACACACACACAAACACACACACACACTCACACACACACTCACACACACTCACACATACACAAACACACACACACTCACACTCGTACACACACACACACATTCACATACACACTCACACACACACATGCATTCACACTCGCACACACACACATTCACACACACACTCACACACACACACGCATTCACACACACTCACACACACACTCACACACACACTCACACACACACGCATTCACACACACACATTCACATACACACTCACACACACACACGCATTCACACTCGCACACACACACACACTCGCACACACACACACACTCACACACACACATTCACATACACACTCACACACACACACACGCATTCACACTCGCACACACTCACACTCACACACACGCATTCACACACACTCACACACACACACACTCGCACACACACACACTCACACACTCACACACACACACGCATTCACACACACTCACACACTCACACACACATTCACACTCGCACACACACACACACGCATTAGCACATACACACACACACACACGCATTCACATACACACACACACTCGCACACACAGAGCCTCACCTCCTCCGTGAGCTTCGACTTCTTCTTGAGCGTCATGGAGATGAGCTTGTGGCGCACACTCGCCTTCTTGGCATGCGCCTCCACAGGGGCAGCCTGGGGAGGGCAGCACACACACACTCAGTAGGGGCAGCACACACACACACACTCGCCTTCTTGGCAGCGCCTCCACAGGGGCAGCCTGGGGAGGGCAGCACACACACACACACTCAGTAGGGGCAGCACACACACACACTCAGTAGGGGCAGCACACACACACACACTCAGTAGGGGCAGCACACACACACTCAGTAGGGAAGCACACACACACACACACACTCAGTAGGGGCAGCACACACACACTCAGTAGGGGAAACACACACACACAGTAGGGGCAGCACACATACACACACACACTCAGTAGGGGCAGCACACACACACACTCAGTAGGGGCAGCACACACACACTCAGTAGGGGCAGCACACACACAGTAGGAGTAGCACACACACACAGTAGGGGCAGCACACACACACTCAGTAGGGGCAGNACACACACAGTAGGGCAGNACACACACACACTCAGTAGGGGCAGCACACACTCAGTAGGAGTAGCACACACATACACACTCAGTAGGGGCAGCACACACACACACTCAGTAGGGGCAGCACACACACACACAGTAGGAGTAGCACACACACACACTCAGTAGGAGTAGCACACACACACACTCAGTAGGGGCAGCACACACACACTCAGTAGGGGCAGCACACACACACTCAGTATAAGCAGCACACACACACTCAGTAGGAGTAGCACACACACACACTCAGTAGGGGCAGCACACACACACACTCAGTAGGGCAGCACACACACACACTCAGTAGGGGCAGCACACACACACTCAGTAAGGGCAGCACACGCACTCAGTAGGGGCAGCACACACACAGTAGGAGTAGCACACACACACAGTAGGGGCAGCACACACACACTCAGTAGGAGTAGCACACACACACACAGTAGGAGTAGCACACACACACACACAGTAGGAGTAGCACACACACACTCAGTAGGAGTAGCACACACACTCACTCAGTAGGGGCAGCACACACACACACACTCAGTAGGGGCAGCACACACACACTCAGTATGAATAGCACACACACACATTCACTAGGAGCAGCACACGAACACACTCAGTAGGAGTAGCACACACACACTCAGTAGGAGTAGCACACACACACACTGAGTAGCACACACACTCAGTAGGAGTAGCACACACACACTCACTCAGTAGGGGTAGCACACACACAGTAGGAGTAGCACACACACACTCAGTAGGAGTAGCACACACACTCAGTAGGAGTAGCACACACACACTCAGTAGGAGTAGCACACACACACTCAGTAGGGGCAGCACACACACTCAGTAGGAGTAGCACACACACACACTCAGTAGGAGTAGCACACACACACACACTCAGTAGGGGCAGCACACACACACACACACGTTGGTGAGTTGCCGATATCATCACCAAACCCCACACCACATGCATGAAGGAACGAGCGCGACACAGAAGACACCCACACGGCACAACCACGCAAACTGAACCATTAAAACACGGATCTATTTGACCAGGTGAGGCCCACTGAGCTGTCTAGCTGTTATTTTCACGAGTGATCTGGCCACAAATAAAAGCTCAACCAAGTGGCTTATCGCGTGGAAATTTATAGCAGCCAAAAACTCTAAACGCGTGGTCATTCTAAATGTGGAGGGAAAAACCGGAGAAAAATCCACGCGACCACGGGGAGAGACGCAGACTCCAACTGCACAGCAGCAGCAGCAGGCGTCAGGGTGGGGATCGAACCCACGACCTCCTGCACACCAGGCGAGGTGGTCAACATCCCCTGGCACGTGGCGTGCGCAGGCGGGGAGCAAGGCGGCCCCCGTGTGCGTCGCGTGAACCGAACACGCCACGAGCCGTCCCTCAAGGACCGCACCGCGGCCGCCTCCTTTCTCGGCGTCGCCACCGAAACGTCGCGTGCGGCGACCACGGCAACCACGGCAAGCGCGTGGCAACCAGCGCAACCACGGCAAGCGCACGGCACGGCACCGGCAAGCCGGCAGGAAGCGCGGTCCGCCGCGGCACCGCCCCCGCGCGCTCCTCGCAGCTCCCGGCGGCGGGGCAGGGGGGCAGGGGGCAGGGGGGGGCAGGGGAGGGCANGGGGGGCAGGGGGGGCAGGGGGGCGTGCCGGCTCCCCGCCCTGCCAGGTCCTGAACCGCACCGGGGAGCGGCTGCCATTGTCCCCGCGTGTNCCCCCCCCGTNCCCCCCCCGTNCCCCCCCCTGTCCCCGCCTGTCACCCGCGTGTCGCTCTGGGTGACAAAGCAGCACCGCGCACTTGAACCCCGTGGGCGGGGACCACCGTGGGAGCCTCTGGGAGCAAGCGGTGGGCAGCGAGGGTGGAGCGCGGCGAGGGAGCGGTGGGAGTGGAGGGGCAGCGCACACACACTCACTAGGGGCAGCACACACGCACGCACGGGGCAGCACACACACGCACACGCACGGGGCAGCACACACACACACGCACGGGGCAGCACACACGCACGCACGCACGGGGCAGCACACACACACACACGCACGGGGCAGCACACACACACACGCACGGGGCAACACACGCACGCACGCACGGGGCAGCACACACGACACACGCACGGGGCAGCGCCCACACGGATACTTCAGGGAGCGGGGGAGACCTTTCTGTGGAAGCCTCCCGACTCCATGTGCACCATCGTCTTGTGGGTGGGGCGTGAGCACACGACGACACAACGGGGAGAAGACGGGTCACGGGGGTCAGGAGGTCACGGGGGGGGGGTCAGGAGGTCATGGGGGAGGTCAGGAGGTCACGGGAGGGGGTGAGCGCGACACAGAGCCCGGGGACACGTGGGAGATCGCACGTGGACACGTGGGGGATCTGCGTGAGTGTGTGTACGTGTGCTGTGCGTGCGTGTGTGTACGTGTGCTGTGCGTGCGTGCACGTGTGTTGTGCGTGCGTGTGTGTACGTGTGCGGTGCGTTGCGTGTGTGTACGTGTGCTGTGCGTGCGTGCACGTGTGCTGTGCGTGCATGTGTGTACGTGTGCTGTGCGTGCGTGCACGTGTGTTGTGCGTGCGTGTGTGTGTGTACGTGTGCGGTGCGTGCGTGTGTGTACGTGTGCGGTGCGTGTATGTAGAAAGCGGTAGTGTAGCGGTTAGCGCTAAGCTGCGCTACGAACCCGGCTAGCCGAGTTCCGATTCCCCACGTGACGATTATGTGAACCGGTCCTGTGCCTCCCCTGGGTCGACTCAGCCTAAAATGAGTACCTGGTGCGGTGTGTAAACATCGCCACTGGCGAGACAAAGGCGGCCGGGCGTGGTGCTGGCCACCGACCCCTCGTGTGCCGTTCAGGTCTTCATACTCTTAGGTTTTTTCGGTAAAGTCACGTAGTTAAAAATAAATAATAAAAATATAAATAATAGAAATAATAGAAATAAAAATAAATAAAAATAAAAAATCACGACGTTTGGGAGGCAACACAAGCCTCTGTCACCAGGTGGGACCGTCACAGCCAAATTTACTGTATCAAGTGAGCAAAATTCCAAGAGACGAGCTCTTAAATACAAGTGGGGAGGGGGGAGGGGCTTATCTGGATGTAGTAGCCAATGAATGGAACGTGTTGGGGGGGGGGGCTAAAAGAGAACAACAGTAGTGCAAGTAGTACCGGTGTTGACAATCCAAATACAAAAGGCAGTACTGTTAAACGCTGGGGATGTCAACACTCGGTAAAGTAGAATAGTACCTGTCAAATAAGATGGTCCAAATATGTGTAGTTAGTTTTTTTGCATGGTTAATAACATCTTTCCAATGATTACTCAGTTTGTACCCATCATCACGGTTGAGTTATGTCTGTGTTTGTATATCTGGATGGCTTCGTGTACAAACCTCTGATGGTCGCCAGAAGATTTGCAGAGCACCTTGGTCTCGGAGTTTTGCCTCACTTGAGACAGTAAATCTGGCTGTGACGGTCCCACCTGATGACGGAGACTCGTGTTGCCTCCGAAACGTCGTGATTTATAAATGTGATATTTATTTATTATTTCTATTATTATTTATATAATTTGTATTATTTATTTTTACCTACGTGACTTTACCGAAAAAACCTAAGAGTATGAATCCTTGCAGTCACGAAAGCTTCAAATCTAGAATTAAGTTCAGGTCTTCATAGGTGCTCGCTAACAGCACTTGCTCCAACGGCGTGTTACAGGCTACACGGGGTGTGTGTGTCTGTGTGTGTGTCTGTGTGCGTGTCTGTGCGTGTCCACCTCCTCGCCCTGCACGCTGGGGCCGTCCCTGCGCTGGCTGCGCTTGCCGAGCGTCTCGTAGATCTTGGTCATCACCGGCACGTTCTCGCTGCCGTCCGACAGCGCCGTGTGGTAGCGCGGCTCGGGGAGGTCTCCCATGAAGCGCAGGATCGTCACCCACACGGCCAGCGACGCCTGCAGCACGCGGGGTCACGTGGGGGACAGGGGTCACGTGGGGTCAAGGGGTCACGTGGGGGTCACGTGGGGGTCACGTGGGGTCAAGGGGACACACGGGGTCAAGGGAGACGTGGGGACACGCGGGGGACACGCGGGGTCACGGGGACACGGGGGTCAAGGGGACACGTGGGGTCACGTGGGGGTCAAGGGGACACGCAGGGGACACGCGGGGGCACGCGGGGTCAAGGGGTCACGTGGAGGTCAAGGGGACACGCGGGGGACACACACGTGGAGACACGGGGTGTGTGGGTTACGCGCGGGAGAGACACGGGGACACCTCACCCCTGAGCTCACCGCTGTCCCCACCTTGCACCTCACCATTCCTCCGTACCACTAACTCACCGCTTACAACCTCCCCTCACCCCCCCCCCGCCCCTCGCCCCCCCCCCTCACCAGCTGGTCTCCCTCGTCGTCGTGGAAGAGCAGCGGCTGCTTGAGGGCGCGCCGCACGTAGGCGTGGGAGCTGGTGCCCTGGAAGTAGGTGGCGGCGAACTTGGCGAAGGTGTGCAGCGCCAGCTCCTCCGCATCGCAGTCCCCTCCTCCTCGGGCAGGGGCGGCGCCGCGTCCAGGTCCGCCTCCTCCAGCCCGTGGCGACGCCCACCCTCAAGGTCCTGCGGTGACGGGGGGGGGCAGGCGGGGGCGGATGCGGGAGAGGTGGGGGAGAGACGCGGGGGAGGCGGGGGGAGAGATGTGGGGGGAGGCGGGGGGAGAGACACGAGGAGAGGTGTGGGAGAGACGCGGGGGGAGACAGGGGGAGAGGTGTGGGGGAGACGGGGGAGAGACACGGGGAGAGGTGTGGGGAGAGACGCGGGGGGGAGGCAGGGAGACACGGGGGGACGCGGGGGGAGACACGGGGAGAAGTAGGGGAGAGACGTGGGGAGAGGTGTGGGGGAGACGGGGGGAGAGACGCGGGGGAGAGACGTGGGGGAGAGACACGGGGAGAGGTGTGGGGAGAGGGAGAGATGCGGGGGGAGGCAGGGGAGACACGGGGGGAGACGCGGGGGAGACACAGGGAGAGGTAGGGGAGAGACGTGGGGGAGACGGGGGAGAGACGCAGGGGAGACGGGGGGAGAGAGGCTCGCACCTCGAATCCGCAGGGCGGCTGTCCGTCGGTGCCAGGCGCGGTGGACGTGGCGCCCAGGAATCCGAAGACGCGGTCCACCATGTCGGAGTCGCTGACGGGCTGGTTGCGCGAGCGCTCGTCCTGGAAGACGCGCTCCTTCTTCTGGCGCAGCTCCTCGCGCTCGCGCACCGCCCGCTCCGCCTCCTCACGCGCCAGCTGCTCCAGCCGCTCCTGCTCACTCGCGGCGGGGCANGGGGGGGGGCACCAGGGTGAGCCGGGGTGATGAGTGAGTGAGGGTGAGTGGTGGTGAGTGGGTGAGTCAGGGTGGCGAGTCAGTGAGTCAGGGTGGTATGGGTAAGTGGTGGTGAGGTTGGTGGTCAGGGTGAGTGAGTCAGGGTGAGCCGGGTGAGTGAGTGGTGGTCAGGGTGGCCGGAGTGGTGAGTGTGGGTGAGTGGTGTGAGTGGTGAGTGGTGAGTGTGGTGAGTGGTGGTGAGTGGTGGTGAGTGGTGGTGAGTGAGTGGGTGGTGAGTGAGTGGTGAGTGTGGGTGAGTGGTGAGGGTGGGTAGCGAGTCAGGGTNGGTAGTGGTGAGTGGTGGTGAGGGGTGAGTGGTGGTGAGTGGNGGTGGTGGTGAGTGATGTGGTGGTGGTGATGGTGGTGAGTGAGTGTGGTGAGTGTGGTGAGTGTGGTGAGTGTGGTGGTGAGTGTGGTGAGTGTGGTGGTGAGTGTGGTGAGGGTGGTGAGTGTGGTGAGTGGNAGTGGTGAGTGTGGTGGTGAGTGTGGTGAGTGGTGGTGAGTGTGGTGAGTGGTGGGAGTGGTGGGGTGTGTNTGGTGGTGTGGTGAGTGGTTGGTGGTGANTNGTGAGTGAGTGGTGGTGGGGTGATGAGTGGTGGTAGGGTGGTGAGTGTGGTGAGGTGGTGGTGGTGAGTGGTGGTGAGTGATGGTGAGTGGTGGTGGTGAGTGGTGGTGAGTGGTGAGTGAGTCGTGGTGAGTGGTGGTGGTGATGTGGTGGTGAGGGTGGTGGTGAGTGTGGTGAGTGGTGGTGAGTGGTGGTGAGTGGTGGTGTGTGGTGGTGAGTGGTGAGTGGTGGTGAGTGTGCACCTGGTGCTTGCGCTCTGCCTCCTGCTTGGCGCGCTTGACGCTCATCTCCTTCCGGAGACGCTCCTCCTCCGCCAGACGCTGCGTCTCCGCCTCCACGCGGCGCTTGTACTGCAACACCACACTCACCACACACACTCACCACACTCCANACACTCACTCACCTCACCACCCACTTACACCACTCACACACTCACCACCACCTNACANACACCACCCTCACNCACCACTCACCACCCCTACCACTCACACACACTACTCACTCACCTCACTCACCACCACACTCACCACACTCACCACACACNCATCACCACCATACTCACTCACACACTCACTCACTCACCACACTCACCNCACTCACCANCCTCACCAAACTCCTCCTCACTCACCACNCACCACTCATTCNCACACTCCCCACTCACACTCATACTNACACTCACACAATACACTCACCACCACCCACATTACACATCACACCATCCACCGTGACACTCACCCCACNNACTCACGACCACCACACAATNCACCCCACACACTCACACACTCAACACTCACACNCACTCANCCACCACCACACACACTCACCACCACCCCACTCACCACACCAAAGTACACACTCCACTACACTCACCANCCACCACTCACTCCTCACTCACTCCCAAAGTCACCCACTCANCACNANACACTCACCACTCACCACTCANCACACCACNACACTNNGACCACACNACACTCACTCACACACACACTCACCACACTCACCTCACCACCNNCCACTCACCACTCNACCACNACACTCACCACACACACTCANANCTCACTCNCNCCANCACTCACATCACCANACACTCACCACACTCACTACACTCACTCACCACACTCATCACACTCACCACCACATTCACTCACCACACTCACCACACTCACTCACCACACTCACCACACTCACCACACTCACTCACCACACTCACCACTCACCACACCACTCACNCACCACACTCACCACACTCACTCACCACGCTCACTCACTCACTTACCACACTCACCACACTCTCTCACTCACCACACTCACCACACTCACCACACTCGCTGCATGTCACACGTACGTGTCTCTGGGTATCTCTGCGCGTCTCCCACGTGTGTGTCTCTGCGTGTCTCTGCGTGTCTCCGCGTGTGTGTCTCCCGTGCGTGTCTCTGCGTGTCTCTCACGTGCGTGTCTCTGCGTGTCTCTGCGTCTCTGCGTGTCTCTCCACGTGCGTGTCTCTGCGTGTCTCTGCGTGTCTCCCACATGCGTGTCTCTGCATGTCTCTGCGTGTCTCTGTGTGTCTCTCACGTGCGTGTCTCTGCGTGACTCTGCGTGTCTCTGTGTGTCTCTCACGTGCGTGTCTCTGCGTGTCTCTGCGTGTCTCTGCGTGTCTCCCACGTGTGCATCTCTGTGTGTCTCTGCGTGTCTCTGCGTGTCTCCCACGTGTGCATCTCTGCGTGTCTCTGCGTGTCTCTGCGTGTCTCTCCCGTGTGTGTCTCTGTGTGTCTCTGTGTCTCTGCGTGTCTCCCCGTGTGTGTCTCTGCGTGTCTCTGCGTGTCTCTGCGTGTCCCACGTGCGACCGCGCACCTCGGCGCGCAGGCGCAGGTAGAGGCGGCGTGCGATCATGCGCCGCGTGTGCGCCTGCAGCGTGATGACGGCCCACAGGCGGTGGCGGAACGCTCGCCGCACCAGGAAGCCGCGGCAGCGTGCCTGCAGCGCCGTGACGCGTGCCCGCGCCGCGCCGTAGCGCCGCGCCAGCCGCCGGGCGTGGAACAGCGCCTGCAGCCGCCCGAAGCCCTGCACCAGCTGGTGGCGGCGGCGCAAAGACAAAGGTGCCCCGTGTAGCCGCGTCAAGTCTCAACTCAACGAGATTACAGCTTTTGTTTCACCCGGCGAGGTCCAGCGAGCTGCGAAGCGACTGGCCACAGATGTGGATCATCGTGGTGTGCGAATTTACACTCAAAACGCGTGATTCTAAATGTGGAGAGAAAAAAAAACCCGGAAAAAAATCCACGCGACCACCACGGGGAGAGAGAGAGACACGCAAACTCCAAATATACAGCAGCAGGCGTCAGGGTCGGGATCCGAACCCATGACCTCCTGCACACCAGGCGAGGTAGTCAACATCTCATAGCCACCGTGATGATGATGAGAGAGAGAGAAATGCAACTCCAAATATACAGCAGCAGACATTGTCAGGGTCGGGATCAAACCCACGACCTCCTGCACACCAGGCGAGGTAGTTAACATCTCCTAGCCAGCGCGGGCGCCGTTGGCGGAGTGGATTGCGTCGCTCTGCCCGTGTTCTGCGAGGGTCATCGCCGGGTTCTCTGATTTTCTCTATTGGCGAGACAAGTGAGGTGAGCGAGTGGAGTGAGCGAGTGAGGTTAGCGAGTGGGGTGACTGAGTGAGGTGAGCGAGTGAGGTGAGCGAGTGAGGTGAGCGAGTGGGTGAGCGAGTGAGGTGAGTGGAGAGAAATCACTCAATTGTGTTCAAAGACGAAGATCCCCCCCCCCCCCCCACGTGGCCTGTAACAGACTCTTGGGCAAGTGCTGTTAGCGAGCAGCACCTACATCGGCCGGCACGGCGCCCGAGGGGGTGGGTGGCCAGCATTACACGCCACACCAGGTATTAATTTTGACGCCGAGTCCACCTAGGGAGGCCCAGGACCGATTCAGATAGAATCATCACCGTCGTTGTGTCGGTGGCCGTGAGCGGGAATCGAACTCGGGTCGCAGCCGGCTTCGTGGCGCAGCGTCGCGCTCACCGCTGCACCACCGCTACTCGATTGTGACCGTGCACACAGCGGCGGCCGCAGCGGCGGCAGCAGCGGTAACATCACCACCCCCCACTGGGCAAACCGCGCCGGGAGTCGTACCGCCAGGTAGCTGCGGCGGCACTGGTATCCACGCCACGCCGTCTGGATCACGATGCTCGCCCGGCGCATCTTCAGGTACGACGTTCTGCGAGGCGCGGAGGGACGCGCGGGGGAGACGCGGGGTGAGACACGGGAGAGACACGGGTGAGACACGGAGAGACACNGGGTGAGACACGGGAGAGACACGGGTGAGACACNGGAGAGACAGGGTGAGACACGGAGAGACACGGAGAGACACGGGTGAGACACGGGGTGAAACACGGGTGAGACACGGGTGAGACACGGGTGAGACACGGGTGAGACACGGGAGAGACACGGAGAGACACGGGGAGACACGAGAGAGACACNGGAGAGACACNGGGAGAGACACGGAGAGACACGGGGAGACACGGGGAGAGACACGGGAGAGGCACNGGGAGACACGGAGAGACACGGGAGAGACACGGGAGAGCGGAGAGACACNGGGAGACAGAGAGACACNGGAGAGACACGGAGAGACACGGAGAGAAGAGAGACAGAGACACGGGAGAGACACGGGGAGAGACACGGGAGAGACACGGNGAGAGACACNGAGAGACAGAGGAGAGACACGGGAGACACGGAGAGACACTGGAGAGACACGGAGAGACAGAGACACGGGGAGACACGGAAGAACGGGCAGACACAGGAGACACGGAGAGACAGGGGAGAGACACGGGGAGACACACNGGAGAGACACGGGAGAGACACGGGAGAGACACGGGGTGAGACACGGGAGAGACACGGGAGAGACACNGGTGAGACATGGGAGAGACACGGGAGAGACACGGGGAGAGACACGGGAGACACGGGGAGACACGGGTGAGACACGGAGAGACACGGAGAGACACGGGGAGAGGGTGAGACACGGGGGAGACACGGGTGAGACACGGAGAGACACGGGGAGAGACACGGGGAGAGACACGGGAGAAACACGGAGAGACGGGAGAGACACGGGGAGAGACACGGGGGGGAGAGACAGGGAGAGACACGGGTGAGATACGGGAGAGACACGGGTGAGACACGAGACACGGAGAGACACGGGTGAGACACGGGAGTGACAGGGGTGAGACACNGGGAGACACGGGAGAGACACGGGAGAGACACGGGAGAGACACGGGTGAAACACGGGAGACAGGGAGGGACACGGGTGAGACACGGGTGAGACACGGAGAGACACNGGAGACACACGGGTGAGACACGGGAGAGACAGGGGAGAGACACGGGTGAGACACGGGAGAGACACGGGAGAGACACNGGAGAGACACGGGGAGACAGGGGTGAGACACGGGAGAGACACGGGTGAGACATGGGAGAGACACGGGGAGACATGAGTGAGACACGGGGTGAGACACGAGAGAAACAGGGAGAGACACGGGAGAGACACAGGAGAGACACGGAGAGACACGGAGAGACACGGGGGGAAACAGGAGAGAAACGGTGAGACACGGAGAAAGACNGGGAGAGACCNGGAGAGACACGGGTGAGACACGGGAGAGACACGGGAGAGACACGGGAGAGACACGGGAGAGACACGGAGAGACATGAGAGAAACACNGGAGAGACACGGGAGAGACACGGGAGAGACACGGGTGAGACACGGAGAGACACGGGGAGACACGGAGAGACACNGGAGAGACACNGGGAGACACGGGTGAGACACGGGTGAGACAAGGGAGAGACACGGGGAAAGACACGGGAGAGACACAGGGAGAGACAGGGGGAGAGACACGGGGGGAGAGACACGGGGANGACACGGAGAGACAGGGAGAGACACGGGAGAGACACGGAGTGAGACACGGGTGAGACACGGAGAAACACGGGAGAGACACGGGGAGAGACACAGGAGAGATACGGGGAGAGACACGGGAGGGACACGGGGAGAGAAACGGGTGAGACACNGGAGAGACACGGGTGAGACACNGGAGAGACACGGGTGAGACACGGGAGAGACACNGGAGAGACACGGGAGAGACACGGGTGAGACACAAGAGAAAAACGGGAGAGACACGGTGAGACACGGAGAGAGACACGGAAAAGACACGAGAGACAGAGAGATACACGGAGAGACACGGGTGAGACACGGAGNAGACATGGGAGAGACACGAGAGAGACACGAGCGAGACACGGGGTGAGACACAAGACCGGAGAGACACGGAGAGACACGGGTGAGACACAAGAGAAACGGGAGAGACACGGGTGAGACACGGAGAGACACGGAAGAGACACGGGAGAGACAATAGAGATACACGGGAGAGACACNGGGTGAGACACGGGTGAGACACGGGAGATACACGGGAGAGACATGNGGAGAGACACGGGAGAGACACCGGAGAGACACGGGAGAGACACGGGTGAGACACAGGAGAGACAGGGAGAGACAGGTAGAGACACGGGTGAGACACGGGAGAGACACGGGGTGAGACACGGAGAGACCGGGTGAGACACGGGAGAGACACGGAAAGACACGGGACAGACACGGGAAGACACGGGACAGACACGGGGTGAGACATGGGGTGAGACACGGGAGAGACACNGGAGAGACACGGGGAAAGACACGGGAGAGACACGGGGGGAGCACNGGGGAGACACGGGGAGACACGGGAGAGACATGGGAGAGACAGGGGAGAGACACNGGAGAGACACTGGGGGAGACACGGGGAGACACAAGGAGACACGGGAGAGACACGGGTGAGACACGGGAGAGACACGGGAGAGACACGAGGAGACAGGGGGAGACACAAGAGAAACACGGGAGAGACACGGGAGAGACACNGGGAGACACACGGGGAGGGACACGGGGAGAGACACNGGGGAGACACGGGAGAGACACGGGGTGAGACACGGAGAAAGACACGGGGAGACACGGGAGACACGGGAGAGACATGGGAGAGACACGGGAGAGCACAGGGGGAGACACGGGGAGACACGGGGACACGGGAGAGACACGGGGAGACANGGGGAGACACGGGAGAGACAGGGAGACACGGGGAGGGACACGGGAAGACACGGGGAGACACGGGTGAGACACGGGAAGACACGGGAGAGACACGGAAACACGGGAAGACACGGGAGAGAACACGGGTGAGACACGGGAGAGACACAGGAGAGACACGCATGAGACACGGGAGAGACACGGGGNGAGACACGGAGAGACACGGGAGAGCAGGAAGAGACACAGCGTGAGACACGGGTGAGACACGGGANAGACACNGGGAGAGACATGGGAAGACACGGGTGAGCGGGAGAGACACGGGAGAGACACGGGAGAGACACAGGTGAGACAGGGAGAGACACGGGTGAGACACGGAGAGACACGGGAGAGACACGGGAGAGACACACGTAGACACGGGGAGAGACACGGTGAGACACGGGAGAGACACGGGAGAGACACAAGCACGAGNGAGACACGGGNAGCACGGGGGTGAGACACAGAGACATGGGAGAGACACTGGGGAGACACGGGTGAGACACAGGGAGAGACACGGAGAGACAGGGAGGAGACACGGTGGACACGGGAGAGACACGGGTGAGACACGGAGAGACACGAGTGAGGAGACACNGGAGAGACACGGGACAGACACGGGGTGAGACACGGGAGTGAGACACGGGGTGAAACACGGGGAGAGACACGGGAGAGACACGGGTAAAGCACGGGGTGAGACACGAGAAAGACACGGGGGGGACACGGGGTTAGACACNGGAGAGACACGGGGAGACACGGGGATAGACACGGGGAGACACGGGGAGACACGGGGGAGACACGGGTGAGACACNGGAGAGACACGGGCGAGACACAGAAACACGGGGAGACACACGGGAGGACACGGGGAGAGACACGGGAGACACGGGAAGACACAGCAGAGACACGGAGAGACACGGGTGAGACACGGGAGAGATACGGAGAGACACGGGGTGAGACACAGGAAGACACGGAGAGACACGGGTGAGACACGGGTGAGACACAGGAGAAACACGGGAGAGACACTGGAAGAGAGACACGGGAGAGACACGGGAGAGACACGGGAGAGACACGGGTGAGACACGGGAGAGACACGGGAGAGACATGGGTGGACACGGAGAGACACAGNGAGACACAGGGAGACACGGAGAGACACGGAGAGAGACACAGGGAGAGACACGGGGAGAGCACGTGTGAGACAGGGAGAAACACGGGAGGGACACGGGAAGACATGGGGAGAGACACGGGAGAGACACGGGTGAGACACGGGAGAGACGCGGAGAGCACGGGTGAGACACGGGAGAGACACGGGAGAGACACGGGAGAGACACGGGGAGAGACACTGAGACACAAGAGAAAAACGGGAGAGACACGGGTGGACACGAGAGAGACACGGAAAGACGGAGAGACACAAGGAGATACACGGGAGAGACACGGGTGAGACACGGGTGAGACACGGGAGACACNGGGAGAGACATGGGAGAGACACGGGAGAGACACCGGAGAGACACGGGAGAGACACGGGTGAGACACAGGAGAGACATGGGGAGAGACATGGTAGAGACACGGGGGAGACACGGGAGAGACACGGGGGAGACACGAGAGAGACACGGGTGAGACACGGGAGAGACACGGGAAAGACACGGGACAGACACGGGAAAGACACGGGACAGACACGGGTGAGCATGGGGAGACACGGGTGAGACACGGGAGAGACACGGGAGAGACACGGGAAAGACACGGGAGAGACACGGGTGAGACACGAGAGACACGGGGAGACACGGGTTAGACACGGGAGAGACATGGGGAGACACGGGAGAGACACGGGAGAGACACGGGGAGACACGGGGAGACACGGCGAGACACGGAGAGACACGGGTGAGACACGGGAGAGACACGGGAGAGACACGAGAGAGACATGGGTGAGACACAGAGAAACACNGGGAGAGACACGGGAGAGACACGGGAGACACACGGGAGACACGGGAGAGACACGGGGGAGACGGGAGAGACACGGGGTGAGACACGAGAAAGACACGGGGGAGACACGGGTTAGACACGGGAGAGACATGGGAGAGACACGGGGAGAGACACGGGGGAGACACGGGGAGACACGGGTGAAACACGGGAGAGACACGGGCGAGACACGGGTGAGACACGGGGGAGACACGGGAGACACACGGGAGGGACACGGGAGAGACACGGGGGAGACACGGGTGGACACGGGGAGAGACACGGAGAGACACAGCNTGAAACACGGGAGAGACACGGAGAGACACGGGTGAGACACGGGGAGAGACACAGGAGGACACAGCA